>LOJH01063992.1:8109-18761 GCA_001685095.1 Ellobius talpinus
TGCTGTTTCTTTTAAAGATGATTAATATATAGGTGAGTAAACTATTTTATGACTGACTGGTAGTATGTGAATGAGGTAGAAAATCAACTTGATTGTCTGTGGAGGTTAGTTGACTTTTCTTAGATGGTTTGGAAAGGTAGCATATAGATCTTACTCCCTAGAGTACCACAGCTGGCTCTACCCCTCATTATTGCTCATATATAAAATGGGAGTTTTTGTTTTTTATTTGTTGTAATAAAAACTATATATGGTGGTGAATGTTTCTAATTCCAGCTACTCAGGAGGCCAAAGTAGAAAGATCATAAATTTAAAGCCAGTCTGGGCAATATAGCAAGACCATGTTTCAAGAATTTAATATTATTATCACGGATTAAATGAGATCATAGTATAAATAAGATAACACACTGGTTGGCACAGAGTAAGAGCTCAAAAAATGTATAGAGTCTTGCTACTTAAAACATGACCCATGATCATCACAGGGCACAAAGCCGACAGGAGGAAAAGCGCTTTGAAAGGCTGTCAAGCAGTGATGGCTTAGTGCGATCAAAAGTGCATTGTGGGGGTTGGGGAAATGGCTCAATGGTTAAAAGCACTGGCTGTTCTTCCAGAGGACTTAGAATCTGTTCCCAACACGTACATGGAGGCTCACAATCATTTTTCCCTCCAGTCCCAAGAGATCCAATGTCTTCTTCTGGCCTCTGCAGGCACCTGTCATATATGTGGTACGCAGACTTATATTTAAGCCAAACACCCACAGACAAAAATAAACATATTTTTAAAAAATGAAAAAAAAAGCCAGCAATGGAAACTTTATAGAAAGGCAGCTCTGAGATCCTCCCTAGCCTGCACATTGAAGTCTGGAAAACACTGGCCTTCCTTAACCAAATACAATTAAATCACGATGTCAAGATTTAATGCAAGCATTATCTTCATTTGCATATGAGCAGCACAATGTTCACATAAGGTCCAGTCTAGTCTCCATTACCAAGATACAGTGGATTTGGTGAAAATGACATCAAGTTACATAGGGTCTATTCTTTTTGTTTGCTTTTGGGGGGACAGTGGGGAACAAAAATCTCATGTAGTCCAGGCTGCTCTCAGACTCACTGTGTAACTGCAACTGGCCTTGAACCCCTGATCCTTCTGCCTCCATCCCCTAAGTGTTGAGATTGCTAGTATATGTCACTATGTCTGGGTATAAAATCTCTTAAGTGGTTAGTATTTGATTTGGCAATTCTGCTCTTGGATATAGAGCCAGAAAAATTAAAAAAAAACATTTCAAAATCAGTAGCAGCATTATTTACAGTAGCCACAAGTGGAAACAGCTTGAATAAATAAACAAAATGAAATATATATGTAAAGTAGAATATTATTCAGCTTTAAATAGGAAAGGAGGCTGGGCAATAGGTGGTATACACCTTTAATCCCAGTACTCGGGAGGCAGAGACAGGCGGCTCTCTGTGAGTTCGATGCCAGCCTTGTCTTTAGAGTGAGTTCTAGGACAGCCAAGACACAGAGAAACCCTGTCTTGGAGGGAAAAAAGGAAGGAAGGAAGGAAGGAAAGGAATGCTGATAGATGAAGTTTGAAACTATTCTAAGTAAAAGAAAGCAGTCACAAAATACCATAACTTATATGATTCTTCTTATGTAAAATATCTGAAATAGAGAAATCCATAGAGACAGAAAGTAGATCAATGTTTCACAAGGAGTAGGGGAGGAAAGAAAGGTTAGTGACTGATTAATGGGTAAAAGGTTTTATTTGTGAGTCTTAAAATGGTTTGGAGTTATGGTTATAATTGTGAATATACTAAATAATCACTGAACTGGACATTTAAAGGGGGAATTATATGGTGTGTCAGTTCTACTCAACAACAAATCCCAAATTGTCAGCAAGTAGGAAGCACCTCCATTTTTGAGGTGAAATGTTTCATGGATTCCCTAAGACTAAGCTCAGGTTTGATGATTTACTCAGAAGATTCAGCATACAGGTATACTCACCTCATTTATTTAATATGATGAAAGGATACACAAAAATCCACAAAGGAGAAGACAACTAGGAACAAAGTCTAGAAAAGACAAGGCACAAGCTTCTATAGTCTCTCCAATATAGTCACTCAGGATGAGTTTCCTGGAGTTAAGTAAGTTAAGACAAGTTAAGAATGTACTGCTGACCATGGAAGCTTGTTGATGCTGAGTTACAGGATTCTGATCCTGTGAACCCAGTATGTATACTCTTGAAGTGAAAGTAGATATTCAGATTGTTTTTTTAAACATACAGTTAAGACACAATAATTCATCCACTCACCAGCTAATGGTGGGAACCTTGACACAAAGCATTAAATTCCCAGGTATTGTTCAGATACCCACCTTAGGAACGGGCCTTTCCAAGAACAGCAGTAAAATCTGAACACTGTCTTCTGAACAGCCTACACCCTTGACCTTTTGCCATGGTGTCTTTAACCAGGGGATCCTCATCAGGATGAGGCAGGCAGGCCTGTGGCATTGATCTTACTTACAACCTTTAGGTAACCTGGGCTTAGAAGTAGAATCAAATCCCATTAACCTTAAAGGTATATCTTAGCCAGATTGCTTCCTTGTTCCTTCTAAATATTTTTCACCTGGCCCCACACAGTTCTGGCCAGTAAGTTGAAGCTTACCTGACCACCTTTCAGGTCTCAGGCAGTGTTATGACATTAAGAGCATATACAAGAAGTGCCATTCTTGAGGGCTCATAGATTCCTATGGAAAACAAGAAGCTAAGAACTTGCAGCAGTTCATTATCAAGAGACACCCCACAATGTGCCCTCCCACTGTAGTGCCTCTCACCGTGCCCCCAGAGTGCTTACTACAGTAGGAGTCATTCATTTCAGTCTGCCTGAGGCTAATCAGTCCCAAAGCCCCCTCTGCTGGTGGTACTGGTTCATCTGTCTGATGAATGTGAATAGCATTTTAATGTGCTGTGTTGGAACTATACCAAAATTGCTCCATCACGGCTTCTTCAGTTATGTGCAGTCGAGACTCAGAAATTCATGTTCATAGCAGCTTACACAGGCATTGTGGGAAGTTTCTTCTGGAAAAGAGACCTTCCAAGACCAATTCTGGAAAACAAAGATCACAGATACCTTTGTGACAGTGTCCTCCTCCATGGCACTACAAGCTGGGTTTTATTTGTATTCTATTCACAGTCTGTAGCACAATTAATAAAAAAACAGAGACAGATTTTGGGGTTTTAGGATTCCTGGAGGCAGGATCACCATTTTCAGACTGAGGTAGAGGTAAGAGTCAGTGGCTGGCTGCTTTGCTTTTCTGGTTTGAACCCCACTATCTGTCTCTGAGCTTTTATTAATTGTGCTATATAGTCAAAACCTGATTTCTCAGTTATTCACTACACTTATACAAGCCTATTTTTTTTAAAAAGGATAGAATATCTATGGGTGGGAAAGGAACTTCAAGAAGCAAATAGAGAAATTTTTAAATCAGCTTAATCAGAAAGATACACTATATTTAGGGATCATTCAAAGTAAACTAAATTTTCAAAAAACTTAAACATAGGTTTATGTGACTTCTGTTTTTTGTTTGTTTGTTCGTTTTTTATCTTAGTCATTTATCTAGTGACAAGTGTAAAACAATCATCCTCCTTCTTGGGACAGCTACATAGGAGAAACAAACATGCATAGTTTATCTTAGGTGTGAATACTAGGAAAAGGTAAAGTAAGTAGAGTCAGGTCCTAAGTTCGTTGTTATAAACCATAGCTCCTTTAAAAAAAATCAAACAGGGCCGAGCAGGGGTGGCCTTTAATCCCAATCCTCGGGAGGCAGAGGCAGGAGGATCTCTGTGACTTTAAAGCCAGCCTGATGATCTACAGAGCAAGTTCCAGGATAGTCTCCAAAACTATACAGAGAAACCCGATCTCAGAAAAAGAAATCAAGCAGGAAACAGCAATAATGCATCTTGACAACCTTTCCCAGACTATAACTTTTCCAAAAACGTCCCCACACTCTGCATCAGAAATACAGCTCTGAAGAGCAGCTTGGATTTTTGGGATGTTGCCATCAGAGACCTGTTCTGTGGACATTTATATGTAACCAAGGTGTCTGAACAGTATTCAGGATGTTTCACAGTTTAGAGACCAAAGGAGGGATGTATTTGCTGCAGTCTCTAGTTGAATTTTAAAACTCTATATCTCTTCTGGAAGTTGATTCTTTTCAGCATCTATTTTTTATACAAAAATCATAGTTAAAAAAACATTAGTTTGAAACTTGTTCTGGTTTCAGTACTCAGTTCCAACCCACCTACTGATGACAAAACCAAGAAAAGGTTGGGTTTTTTTTTCTCCCATTTCCGTGGAAGGAGAAAACTAAAATCATTCCCCAGCCGTGATTCTTAACCTCAGTTTAGGTAGCATGGCCAAAAGCAGCCAAGGAATCCTGAGGCGACACTCTTGGAGTTTCAGTAGTTATCTTCAAATTCTGTAGGCAATTCTCACCTCACAACATCTTGACTGTTTCACACCATGGCCAACAACTCCATAGCTACACAAACACCACAGGTCTATCCCCCCACTATTCCCAAACATTATTTTTAATTTCTTTTTGTGAATTGGAGTTATTGTACAAGTCCCCACCTCTAAGGTCAATTGCTTCTTGGGCCCCCAAGAACAACAAGGTTTTATGATTCATTGGAACTCTGAGGTCTCATAACTTATGGCTATGATTTATTACAGTAGCAAGATACACAACCAAAGTAGCAAAGGAAAAAGTGTATGATAAAGTACAGAGGAAAACAAATGTAAGTTTCCAAGGCTCTCCTAAGACAGGCATACAGGATAGGCTTCATATAACAATACACATAAAGTATTGCCAACTGAGGAAGCACTCTAAAGATTCAATACTTTGGGATTTTACTAGGAACTAATCATGTAGGCACCTTTACTAAGCAAATACCCAAATTTCACACACTTAGAATGTATTATTTGCACTAACAGTTTCTTAGCACTCACTAGTGAATGACCCAAACCTTCCTAAAATCTAAGCTCCTAGATACTGGCCAAAGTGCAATCTTGTAAGCAGACTTGCAAAGACAATAGTCAGGGCTTCTGTGTTCTTCCTGTGTAAGGAAATTGAGTTTAGAGACATTAAGTAGCCTTCCCAAGGTAATCCAGCTTTTAGATGGCAGTGCAAAGTGCACTTTTAACCCCTCAAATAAATTTGACTCTTGAGTCTTGGGAATCTTACTTAAGATGAGATCTATTCTGTATACAGTAGAAAAAACATATTTCAAAAAAATGTGGAGTATACATTATATTCTCATAGAATATATTATTTTCAGTCTCTGATTGTCCTGCCTTTTCCATCTGTGTTTCCTGTATTTTCTGGCTATTATGCTGTACCTCTCTAGTATGCCATGCCCGTCCTCTTGTAGCTCTTGGCAGCCCTCTCAAATCTTCATACAAGTCCTCTCCAACCCAGACCACTGAGAGGAAGAAGGGGACACCTTCATCTGCCATGCGAGATGCTGGGAAGGGAGCCATGGCAGGAGCAGAGCCATCTCAGGTAGGTTTAAATGCCCTCTCTCACTCTTTTCTGTACTGTAATTTGTCTGACAGTGTGATTGTTTCTATTATTGACCTGGGGGTCTATGTTTCTGTCAGTCTTCACGGACGGTTCAAGGGATATATTTGGTTTATGTTTTTTTTTTCTTTTATCAAACTTTGGAAAATTTTTCCTCTATTCTTTAAGGCTCTGGTTCTAGGAGTCTTGCTTCTTTATACAACTCAAACTGAGGGTCTAGGTCAACCTTCACTCACAGTAGCCTTTGAATATTTTTATATCATATGGATATTGTCAGTAAAATGACTGTTAAGCAGGAACCCATTCCCTTCTACTAAGAAATGTGTTTTGCACTCTACATTATACCATGTATGCCTCAGAGTTTACACACTGGCATCTTAGATATTAAAATCACCTTCTTCTGGTAAAGGTTTTGTAATAAGTGTATATTTTATACTTATTTGAACTTAATGTTTTATTTTTTGAGATTGTAATTACATCATTTCTACCTTTCCTTTCCTCCCTCCAAGCCTTCCCATATACTTCTTGCTCTCTTTCAAATTCATGGCCTCTTTTTTCATTAGTTGTTGTTATACACATATATGTGTGTACGTATATTTATGTGTATGAATGCATATATACGTATATATTCATATTAATTCATATATATAAGCAAGTATGAGAAGCTCTCTTTTGAGTTGTTAATCAGAGTTGTCCAAGAGACTCCCAAAACATTTTAGACTATTGTTGCCCTCCAAGAGGTGGGAAGTAAGTCTCTATTGCTGAAAATACCATGTACTTCAGACTCAGAGCCCAGAGGCCTCTGAGCTAAAAGTGTATGTTTTTGTGCCCCTTCCAGTTCTTTTATGTTTAGGGCCTTAATATGGTTATGCTGTTATTTCTTGGTAATATAACAAAGTGTAGGGCAAAGCATCTCTATGTTGAGCAAAAAAAAAATTAAAATCGTTCCAACTTGATGACTTAAATGCAATGATCTCATGGTGTCACAAATCTCTATAAGGATTCATGTCACATGAGCATTAGACCTTTATATTGATCCCACTGGGGGGGAAACTGTATCACTTCCATCTGAGGTAGTTTTTCAACTTGTAGAAGCAGTACCAGTCATGGGCTGTGGCTGTCATATTCTTTGTCCCCTATAGATGGAGAAAGTGAAGAAGGGACAAGTGACAACTTCTGTTTCCACTGGGGGTCTTGGGTCCCCACTGAGAAGATGCGAGCCTCCTGAAGACATTCCTAAGAAGTCATCTTCTCCTGTGAAATCTAAGTAAGCACATCTTCCCTTGCCAGAACTGTGATGGTTGACAGTCAGTTTAGTTTAGTTTGGTTTGGTTCCATCCAACATTGTTGCTTCTGCTCTGACAAAAGCAGGTCCAACAGGAATGGGTGAGCAGGACAAATGCCCGCCTTTGGAGTATATGTCTATACACTTAATGTATCTTCTGGATCAATGATGAACCATTTATAAGTTTATTGCTTGGTAACATATATAGGACCCATATTTGCCAAGGTGATATATTCAGCATCTTCTCTTTAGGACCTTCAATTCCATTTTTCTCTTCTTTATTTCCCCTGGCATTTTCCTTTCTCTTTTAATTGTACCATTTCTAACTCTAGATTGAAGTGACTGCTTTGTGCGTAGGCACGTGCTTACCATCTCCTTTCCTCCTCATCTACCTGTCTCACTGTCTGTCTCTTTAACATATTGCTGATGGTTAGCAATTTTGTTCTGAAGACAAGTTTACTCAGATGTTTTTCTATGCAGGGTTCTAGAAGATGATCTACGTGCAAGTATATAATGTACTTTGAGCATATGTCCCTCAGTGTAGCATCTGAATGGAGACTTGTATGAAGTGAGGGGTCAGGCCTCAGTTAGAGACTTGTTAATCTGAAGCTCATTTGCATTGTATCAACATTTCATGTTCAGTTAGTGTTCTTCTGCAAAGCTTCTTTGAGGCTTGAACTGTCTTTATTTCTTGTTGTAAAACAGGTCCTCAGTATAGGTCTGTCTTGGTCCGTTAGATACTTCACATTTCAGTTACTTAGATTTGGGGAAGCTTGCTTAGATTTCATTGGTTAAGCATCCCTGATCTGACCATTTGAAATCTGAAACATTTTTTTTCAAGACAGGGTTTCTCTGTGTAGCATTTTAGAGCCTGCCCTGGAACTTGCTCTGTAGACCAGGCTGGCCTTAAAGTCATAGAGATCCACCTGCTTCTACCTCCCAAGTGCTGGGATTAAAGGCATGTGCCACCACCGCCCGATTCTGAAAATTTTGAGTAATGGTATGATGTTCAAGAAGCATTGGAACGTGGTTCATTTCAGATTTCAGAACTTCTTATTAAGAATGATTAATGTAGCATGAATAATAAAAATCCACAGACAGATATTGGGGTTCAAGCTGGAGATCAGAAAAGCAAAGCGGCCAGCTACTGGCTCTTACCTCTACCTCAGACTGAAATGGTGATCTTGCCTCCATGAATCCTCAGGATGAGTTTGAGCATGAGACCTGTCTTTTCCCGTCTTAATATTCCTCTGTATTTTGATTAAAGGTGTGCACCACCACCACCTAGCTCCTATGGCTGACTAGTGCGGCTGCTGGAATTAAAGGTGTGTGCTACCACTGCCTAGTTTATATGGCTGACTAGTGTGGCTGCTTTGCATTCTGATCTTCAGGCAAGATTTATTTATTAAAACACAAATACTATACCACTGTAGATTAACCTAAAAATAAACAAAGAAGACAAAACAAAAATAAAACAGAAAAAAGATTAAAAAAAAAGAATGCTTAACTTTTGTGAAAGAGTTGAGAGGTCTAAAGAGAAGCAAGTATTTTTTTGGTGTTACCTTTTTTAATTAATTAATTAATTCTCTCATACATTACAGCCTAACCACAGTTCCCCTCCCTCCTATCCTCCTAGTTTCACCTACACCTTCCTTTTCCCCCAGATCCACTCCTCCTCCTTTTCCCTTCAGAAAAAAAGCAGGCCTCCCAAGGATATGAATTAAACATGCTTGACATAACAAGTCACAATGAGACTAAGCATATCCCTTGTATCAAGGCTGGATAAGGCACCCCAGTAGGAGGAAAAGGATCCCAAAAGCAGGCAAAAGAGTCAGAGACAGCCCTATTCCCACTGTTAGTAGTCCCATAAGAACACCAAGCTACACAATTATAACATATGCAGAGGACCTAGGCCAGACATATACAGGCTCCCTGATTGTTGGTTCAGTCTCTGTGAGCCCCTATGAGCCCTACTTAGTCGATTCTGTGTGCCTTGTTCTGGTGTCCTTAACCCCTCTGGTTCCTATAATCTTTCCTCCCCCTCTTGCATGGGATTCTCCAAGTTCCCTCAACCCAATATTTGGCTATAGGTCTCTGCATCTGCTCCCAGCAGTTGTTGGATAAAGACTCACTGATGAAAACCGGCCTACAATTAATAGCAGAATGTCTTTAGGAATCATTTCATTTACTTTTTTTTCTCCAGTTGTATTTGGTTCTATCCTAGGTCTTCAGCCATCCAGCCTCCAGTTCCTGGCCATCCAGGCAGTGTTAGGTATAGGCTCCCTCTCATGGCATGGGTCTCAAGTTGTACCAGTCATTGGTTGGCCATACCTACAAGTTTTGCGCCATCAGCACATCTTGCAGGCAGAATAAATAGTAGGTTGAAGGTTTTGCGGCTGGTTGGGTGACCCAGTCCTACTGCTGAAGGCCTGCCTGGTTAGAGGGGATGGCCAGTTGAGGTTCCATATACCCCATTACTAGGAGTCTTAACAAGGGCCACCCTCAGAGATTGTGTTTCCATTGCACTAGGTTTCTACCTCAGCCCCAAATGCCCCCAGTACTAAAAAGCTAGATGTTTTGGTGGTACATGTCTATACACATCTATAATCATAATATTTGGGTAGCTGAGACATAAGAGATCACATAAATTCTAGGCCAGCATGATAATAGGCTACATATTGAAACCCCTCTCTCCAAATAAATAAAAATCAAGTGCCAAAAATATAGATTTCCCACTGGGTGAAAATTAGTGGATGAATCACAATGGTTATATACTGGTCTAGAGAATCATAGGAACTCCTGTGCAACAAGCTTAAATTTTTTATGAAAATTCAGCCAAACTATATAGTAATGAAAAACATTGGTCACAACTACGCACAACCACAAGGGGTTATCTCAGAAATGTTATGAATGAAAAAAACAAGTTATAGAGGAATGCTATTTAATAGATTCCATTTATTTTTAGTTCCAAGATGTACTACCTAAAAAATGTTCTTCAGAATTAAATATGATAAAAATGAGTTTTTACAAAAATAAGAACATGACAGACATAAAATTCAGGATGATACTGGCCTCTTTCATTGAGGGAAGAAGGGGCTCAGACAAGGGAGGGCCACACAGGAATCTTCAATATAATGATAATACCTGTCTTCTAGATTAAATGGTGAATGTTTGGACATTTGTTCTTTCATTCTTTATATCTTAACATATTTTATAAACTTTGTTTTATATATTCAATATTGAAGAAAGACAAGAAAAACTTGATATTAAAAATGATGTCACTCATAAATAAACTTGATTTATTTTTGACATTTTATCTGTGTAGGCTACTGATGTGGCTCTTAATTATTTTTTAAACATTTTTTTTATTTTTCAAGACAGGGTTTCACTCTGTCCCCTGGCTGTCCTGGAACATGCTCTGTAGACCAGGCTGGCCTCAAACTCACAGATATCACTTGCCTCTGCCTCCTGAGAGCTGTGATTAAAAGCGTGTGCCACCACTACCTGGCAACAAATTTTAAAAATTATTTTATATTAAATACCCACATATATGTTTGTGCACCAGAGTGTGCCTGGTATCCATGGAGGCCATATTGCCATGGAACGAGATAAAGAAGGTTATGAACCACCATGAAGATCCTGGGATTTGAATCCAGGTCCTCAGGAAGATCAGCCAGTACTCTTTTTTTTTAAATTGATATTTATTAAGCTCTACATTTTTCTCTGCTCCCCTCCCTGCCTTTCCCCTCCCCCCTTCAGTCTTCCCCCAAGGTCCCCATGCTCCCAATTTACTCAG
>LOJH01063993.1:0-18537 GCA_001685095.1 Ellobius talpinus
GGGATTCCCCTCTGTATGCTGTGAATATCATTGGTTAATAAAGGAATTGCTTTGTATCTATAGCAGAGCTATAGGGGAACAGAGCTAGGTGGGGAAAACTAAACAGAATGCTGGGAGAAAGGAGGTGAAGTCAGAGAGAAGCCTTGGAGCCACCTGAGACAGATGTGCTGAGACTTTGCTGGTAGGCCACAACCTTGTGGTGATGCACAGATTAATGGAGATGGGTTAAATTAAGATGTAAGAGTTTGCCAATAAGAAGCTAGAACTAATGGGCCAAGCATTGTTTTAAATAATATAGTTTCTGTGTGATTATTCTGGGGCTAAGCGGCCAGGAACCAACAAGCAGCTCTCTCCTCTTACAAGAGCGAGTTCTGGGAAGCCAGGGATACATAGAAAAATCCTGTCCCCAAAAAATAAACAGACCATATTACATTTGTATTTATAGTGTGTTTGCTGAGGTTTTTTTTTCTGTTCTTGTTTTTGTTTGCTTGCTTGCTTTGTTTTATTTTGTGGGGGTGCTTCAGGGGTGAGAGAAGAACATGAGGGAACTGGAAGGTGAACAGAATTGGCGTGCATGATGTGAAACTCCCATAAGGATATTAAATTTAAAAAAACAAAGTTGGGTAGTGGTGGGCGGATCTCTGTGAGCTCCTTGCCAGCCTGGTCTACAAAGCAGTTCCAGGACAGCCAGGACTACACAGAGAAACCCTGTCTTGAAAAACCAAAAACAGTAACAAAAATCACACTCTTGTGTATCAAGAACCTCAAAGCAGTGTTTTTGGGAGACAGGGTCTCATGTAGACCAGCTGAGGCTGGACTTGATATTCTGACCCTCTGGCTCTACCTCAGAGTGCTGAGAGTATAAGCATGTGCCACCATACCCGCCTCAAAGAGTGCCTAGTGAGAACTTTCTAAAGTATGTAGACAGAGCTACCGAAAAGCTTAGAGCCTCCAAGTGGAGGCACACACCTTTAATCTCAGCACTCATGAGGCAGAGGCAGGCAGATCTCTGTGAGATTGAAGCCAGCCTGGTCTACAGAGCAAGTTCCAGGACAGACAGGCCTACATAGAGGAACCCTGTCTCAAAAACATAAAACTAAACAAATTGATTTATTAGTCCAATAAATACTGTCACTGATAAAAAGATTTGGCCAGTGTTGGATAGCTATTTCCTCTAGGTTGACATGGTCAAAGTCAGAAGCGGCAGAGAGGCAGACAGAAGTGCAGCCCACACTGCCACTAGTAGCAGACTCTTTTTCAGAGAGCTCCACTGGGGTAAAGATGAGATTTTTGACTGTGTAGGCCGGTGAGAAGGATTTCAGGACATGTCAGGATAAAAAGTTTTATTTGGCTATTTTTGAGATGGATATATGGCATTCTAATTTTATTACACCTTAATGTGGGGGGCTGTGAGGTGCACATCACAGAGTTTGTGTGAAGGTCAGAAGACAACATATGGGACCAAGTTCTTTCCTTTCACTATCTGGGTCTTGAGACCTTTATTCAGGTCTTTAGATTTGGCACCATCATCTTTACTAGAGCCATCTCTCCAGTCCTGTGCCCGGAGCATCTCCACATGAACAGAATATCATGCCTGGAGGCAATCTTCACAACAAACGCTGGTTGTGTTGGAATTCTCTGCTCTCAGCTAAAGACTTTAATGAGACTTGAGGGTGACAGGGCAATACACTTTGCTTTTTGGTTGTTGTTTTTCCAAAGAGGGTTTCTTGGTGTAGTCTGGCGGTTATGGAACTCACTCTGTAGACCAGACTGGTTCACCTGCCTCTGCCTCCCAAGTGCTGGGAGTTGCTTTACTTTCCTTCTTTTTTAGGGTTTGTGTAGTTTTTGTTGTTGTTTGCTTGTTTTTTTGGTTTGGGTTTTTTCAAGACAGTGTTTCTCTGTGTAACAGCTCTGGCTATCTCAGAACTTGCTTTGTAAACCAGGCTGGCCTCAAACTTACAGAGGTCCACCAACCTGACTCTGGAGTGTAGTCAGACGTTTCTCTCCTGACTGCCAGTTCACAAATAGCCACTCAGGGGTTTAGTGTTACTTCTAAATGCTCGGCCAATAATAGCTCAAGCTTGTTACTAGCTAACTCTTACACTTAATCCATGCTTCTTATCTATGTTTTGCCATGTGGCTCATGGCTTGTTACATCATTTTCTATAAATCCTGCTTCCTCAGTGGCTGGCTAGCTGGCACCTCTCCTCCCTTCACCAACAAATCCTCCTGGTGTGTGCCACCACAATATCCTGGAACTCACTTTGTAGACCAGGCTGGCCTCCAACTCACAGGTCCTCCAGCCTCTGACTTCGAGTGCTGGGACAAAAGGAGTGTGCCACCACTGCGCAGCTGATACTTTGCTTCCTTACATCCTGTTTCCTTCTCTGCCTCAAAAGCAGCTGAGTTTCCACATGGGACAATCTGAGATTATACCTATGAGCATTCCCTTGCAGAGCAGGGGGGACTCACAGGCCTTCACGGGAGATCCTCAAGACTCAGAAGTCCGAGAAGCATGTGGTGACCAATCCCAGACTATGCTCAACAAGGCCAGTTATACAGGGGATAGTGAAGTGTGTGAAAGGAGCTATAGGGAACCCAGTCGCCGTGGGATTTCATGTCCATGTCTCTTTTCTCCCTTTCCTCTTCTGCAATGCTAAGTTCAAACCCAGGTCTCTTGCAAAGCAAACTGAGCACAAAACACATAGGGGTGTGTGTGTGTGTGTGGGTGTGTGGGTGGGTGTATAAATATATAGCCCAGCAGTGGTACTGAACTGCTTTAATACCAGCACTCAGTAAGCAGAGGCAAGTAGATCTTTGTGTTTAAGGCCAAAGTGACTTCTAGGACTGGACAGCTGGACAGTCAGGGTTACAAAGGGAAACCATGTCTCAAAATAAACAACAAAAACAACAAGATAAAACAAAGAAAAAGAATAAATCTTTTCCTAAAACGAATATATAGGACTGACAAGATGGTAAACACAGGGACCATCCTGCCTCTCGAAAGCTGGGGTTATGTGTGTGCGCCTCCACATCTGGCTTAAGTCTAGAATGCTTAAAGAACTTTTCTGCCTTGTAATTTAAGAAACACTTATTCAATTCCTGATAAAGCTTTTTTTCTGGTGACAATATTAATTTTTCATGTTTCAAGGAAACCAACGCCCTAGTCTAGCCTCTGCAGGCACCAGGGACATATGTGACACACAGACATACATGCAGACAAATAAATACACATTAAAAATACATAAAATTTATTTTGTAAATTTTTTAAAAGATGCACACTATGTATGCCTCACAGCACTTGGAAAGCAGAGGCAGGAAGATCTCTCTGAGAGTTCAAGGTCAGCCTGGCCTACAAAGCAAGTTACAGGAGAGCCTGGATTACACAATGAGACTGTCTTAAAGAACTCACAAAGATACACCAACAATAATACTTCTCTTACATGTCTACAATATAAAAAAGACTATAGAAAAAGCGAAACAAAGTATTCAAGAAAAGATAATCTGAGACCAATCCAGACTGAATTAACTTTATTCTGTAAGGAATTTAGAGACCTTGAGCAAATATTGATATTGCATTAAAAACAAAATTTGTACATCATCCAAACTTTAAAAATCAAGTCAGTATTGATACTAAAAAAATGTACTAAGCAATATTTCATTTTAGAACAAAATACTATCAGTGTTTCTTCACAACAAGATCTACAAACAGAAAATTCAAAATGATGTAACTTCTGGGCCTCAAAGAGACCCAGCGAGTTTCAGGGAGCACCATTGAACCAGGTAACAAACTAAGGCGGGAAGAAGTGCTGACGACGAGAATTCTGGTGTGAAGTTGAGTTTCATGATATTATTATAGGTATTTCCTCTACTTTCTTCATTCAAGAGAAATAACTGGATATGTGAAGGTATAAAAATTATTTCCCAATTACATTTTACCTTTCCAGGACAAAGACACTTATACTTAACAAATAGAATACTCATCTGTCAATACAGCTATTAACTATGTTAAAAATGTTTTGATTGTTCTTTATATTTAATCACTAGAATTACAGACAGGTATTAGCTGCCATGTGGGTGCTGGGAACTGAACCTGGGTCCTCTACAAGAGCACCAAGCGCTCTTAAGGAATGGATCACTGATGTGGGATTCCCCTCCGTATGCTGTGATTCTGGGCGGCCGGGATGAACAAGCGGCTCCTCACTACAGATCACCTCTCTAGCCTTAAAAGTATTTAACGCTAGTATACTCTGACTTAAAAACCTCTAAATCAAGAATATATACATATACATTTGTTTGTTCTCTTTTTTATAAGACAGGGTCTCACTGTATAGTACTGACTGGCCTGAAACTCACTGTGTAGAATAGGTTGGCCTTGAACCCAGGGATCATCCTGCCTCTGCCTCCTAAAGGTTGAGATTACATGTGTGGGTTTAAGTCAAGGATGCTTAAAGAAATTGTCTACCTCTTAATTTAAGAAATATTTATTAAATACCTGAGAAAGCTTTTTTCTGATGACAATATGAAGTTTTCATATATCAGGAGTATTGAAAGTAGTTCAGGTAATCCAATTACACCACTCAGAATCAGACCACAAAAGCTCTAAAGTACAATTCTTGGGGGGTTTTGTGAACTAAATTTTACCAAGAAAGACTGTAGCCTGAAACTTAAATACCAGTATTTCATGTAATTTTCTTGTTTTCTTTTATTATATTTGTGCATGTGTATATATGTGCGCTTGTGCCCACATGTATGTATATGCGCACATAATGCGTGTCAAAGAACAACTTATACTTCGTGCTATGTGGATCATAAGGATTGAACTCAGGTGACCAGATTTGGTAGCACAAACCTTACCAACTGAGTCATCTGAGTCACCTCATCTGCCTAAGAACCAGCACTTGTTTTTTCCTTGTGTTAGACCTTGGGCACAGTTAGGCAAGTGTACTACCATTGACCTAGATCCCCAGCCTTGTTCTTTTTTGTTGTTTTGTTGTTGTTGATGTTGCTGTTGTTTTATGTTTTTGTTTTCCAAGACAGGGTTTCTCTGTGTAGCCTTGGAATTAGCTTTGTAAACCAGGCTAGCCTAAACTCCCAGAAATTTGGCTGCCTCTGCCTCCTTTAAGGTTTCATTATGTAAGCCCAGGATGGCCTCAAATTCATGACCTTTCTGCTCCTGATCTTGGGTTCTAGGATTACAGGCATTCACCACCTGTCTTGTTTCAACAGGGAAAAATTCATAACCTACTCAATCATCCTGAAGGAAAATTAGACTAAAAGCAATAAGGTATTTATATATAGCATAATACAGATGTCTAAAGAAACACTTTGGAGGGAAAGGAATCATATTTTTAATATATGGCCACAATCACTTTCTTTAAAAGTAGGCAAGGAATGAATTAGCACTTAGGCATAGTCAGAGGTTGAGAGGGAACCTGAAATAGTAACATTAATGCAGTAGAAAGAAGTGGAAACTGAGGGTGGCAATCTCAAGCACTAGAGAGGTAGATGCAAGAGAATCACAAGTTCAAGGCCAGCCTGTGCTACAAAGGGACTCTCTCAAAAGGAGGGAAAATAAAAGAAAGAAATGCAAAAATCTCATTATGCTGCTTATGTTTAATTTTACAAAACCAAAGGCAAACCAACTACTACTCATTTCTGATGAAAAAATTAAAATAAAAACTCTGAACCTATTTTGTGAATGTCTATTGTAACATTCTTTGATCCTGTTCATGAGTTCCAGTCAGTCAAATAGAGGAGGTAAGCTTAAAAGGCAGCAACAAACATGACAAGGACTTCACCTTTCTTAGATGATCACATCACATTTTCAGTGACAGAGGAGAGGTCAGTGGCCCTCAGTGACTAACAGACTTTATTAGTACATTCAAGACAAAACTCTACTGTTTCCAGACTCTTAAATATAGGTATCCAAGGTTGACATTAAAGAGTATCGCACTCTGAAAAGAGGTCTGACTGGAATGGGGTTTGGACCAGTGTGGGGCAGTACTTACTGACAGATGACTTCTGTAACAAACAACTAGTTTCTTGTATTTAAAAAATAAGCAAGACAGAATTTTCAGGGTCTTACTTTACAAGACATTGTAAACGTCACAGACCAGCACGGGTACAAAGTGGCTCCGAGTGGTTTATAATACTTTGTATCGTCCTTTATTTGTTGGTTGGTACGAATTTTGCTATGACAGAAAATAAAAGGCAGGTTAGAAAAAGCACACATAAAAAAGGTGAATGTTTAAGATTATTTTCTTTTAACAATTTGTTACACTATCACATAGCCAAAATAAAAAGGCTGTTACTGAGTGGAGGCAGAGGGATGGCTCAGTAAAGAATTCATTATCTCTGTTCGCCCTGCATTCTTTCCCTGATAACTCTATAGTCTCCAAGCATGAAGTTCATTTTCTATTACTCTTTGGTGAGATAATCTCAAAACCTTTGTACACTGCTATATTATTAATACATTTTAGAAACACATTCAATAGCCCAGGCTAACCCTGAATTTATGAAATCCTCTTGGCCAGCCTACTAAGCACTGGGATTACAAGTATGAGTCACCATACTTGGCTTGAGCCCTTGACTTAAAGCTTGTTTGTATTTTCTCTTGTTTTGTATACCTTCTTTATAAAAAACTATTTCCCTGGGTTAGAGAGATGGCTCAGCAGTTAAGAGCACTAGCTGCTCTTCCAGAGGATCTAAGTTCAATTCCAGCACCCACACATAGCTCACAACCATCTGCAGCTCCAGGGGATCTAACAGCCTCACACAGGCATTCATATAGGAAAAACACCAATGCACATAAGACCAAAAGAAATTGTTAACAAAAAATATTCCCTGCTTTAAACTGGGCACTTGCATTGAATCACAGCACTTAGGAGGTAGAAGTAGGCGAATCTCTGTTGAGTTTGAGGCCAGCCTGGTCTACATAGTGACCAGGACAGCCAGGATTACATAGAGAAACCCTGCCTCCAAAAAATTAAAAAATAAAAACTTAAAAATCCCCCAAAAAGATTTCTATGTGTAAACGGAATTTCAGAAAAGCCCCCCAACCGCAGAAGCTGCTGCATGGAGCGTTTATAGCCCATAACTGGTACTTAAGATCAATGATGTATCTGTGGCTCCCTTAGAAAGGTTATCTTTAGTAGGCTTTTCTTTTTCCAAATTTAACTCACTGCCCAAACTTTAAAATACTGGCCACACCATGGGTTGGTCAAGACACAAAATAACTGGCATTTTCAGATGCTCCAATGAGTGAAAACTGGTAAATCCTTTTGCAAAACAATGTGGTAATAACACCTACTAAATAGATAGACTATATGGTATTTAAAAATAGAAATTCTATTCCAAAGTATATATTCAATAAAAAGATGCATTAATGTGTAGCAAAAAGTCAAAAAAGGTTCACAGTTATGTTATTCATAAAAGTCAAAAGTAGAATGCCCTCAAGTCCAGTATGTAAGTAAACTGCAATGTATGTAAATAATTAAATAGCATGCAGGTATGAAAAGGCATGCATTGTTGCTATCTGCAACAATAGCCTGGCCTCCTCAGTATAATGCTGAGGCATGAAGAGTAGACAGCATGTAGTCCCACTGCACAGTGAAAAAACACAAAAATAATGGAAGCCAGAGGCCAGGCTTCTAGATGGAACAATGATCTGCATTTCTTCATTTAGAGAGTGACTACACTCAAGTGCCTACTCCAAAATTTCATCAAGATATATTTATGTGAGGCTGGAGAGATAGCTCAGAGGTTAAGAGCCCTGGCTGATTTCCCAGAAGTCCTGAGTTCAATTCCCAGGAACCATACGGTGGCTCACACACAACCATCTATGAGATCTGGTGTCTTCTTCTGGCATGCATGCAGATAGAACACTGTATACATAATAACTAAATTAATCTTTAAAAAAAAAGACTTCTGTGTTGGGACAGGGTCTCAAGTCCCACCAGGCTGGCCTTGAAAACTCAACTGCTTCCAACATCCCAAAACACTGGGATTACAGGTGTTCAGCTGGCAAGACAGGTGTTTATAATTTCTATGCCTGTGTGTATTAAAGTTCGATAAACAGTCACTAAAACAAATAAGGCCTGAGGGTTTCACTTACCAGTCGGATCAGTTCTTCTTTTATGAGCCTGGTGATTTCTGCCTTTGCTTTCTGCACAGCCAGCTCGTTGGCACCTGATGATTGAGTAGAAAATGTATGGTTCATACTACTGTTTCTCCACTGAAAGGAGGTTCAGGAGACCACGCTTCAAGTAATGTTAGGGAATGTACTGCCTGCCAAGATAGTGAACTGGTACAGCTGGGTTACTTTCTAACTTAAATGCTGACCAAAGTATTTGACCTAACAGAAGTGTGTTGAACCTGTGCTCACTTGGACAGCACATGCACTAAACTATGAAGATGCAGAGAAGAGGAACATGGCCCCTGAACAAGGATGACACACAAAATTATGAAGTGCTCAGTATTTAAAGAAAATGTGTATGTCCTTAAAATTCGTACCTTCTTTAAAGCAATTTTCAAACGTAATCCCCACAATAGGTCTGTCAGCTTTAAATGTATATAATCGTATTCTGAACTTCTAAGACCTCAAGTGACACATGGTCACGGATTTCTTAGGTGTCCCTATTTTCAGTTCTTTCCTACTATCAACTTCACACTGACTCGTGTTACACCTACACCAACCCTGATCTAACTCAGGCGTCACACAAAAGCAACAGTACGTACTTTCAATCGCCAAGTAAATTTTCCGCTCTCCTTCCTTGGGCTCTTTGCCAGGAGGGAAGTAGGTGCCTCTGATCGTGATGGCGGCTTCTGAGTACTCACTGATTCTCTGCAGGGCTTCCTTAGAGGTGACTTTCCACCTCGCCGTCTAAAAAAAAGGTTTCGGGACTCAAATCACAACACAGAAGTCTGAGTTGAGGGCATGTGAGATAGATGCGCAGTGGATAAGGGTCCTGCTACTCAGGCTAATGACCCGAGTTCAACCCCTGAACCTGCCTGGTGGAAGGAGAAAACCAACTCCTGCAAGCTGTCCTCTGACATGCCCATCCTGATCCCTGTCCTCCTCCCAACTCCCAATACACAATATCACACAATTAATCTAAAATTCTGGGCTGAAAAAGAATAGATTCACTAGGCAGTGGCAGTGCATGCCTTTAACCCCAGCACTGGGAAGCAGAGGCAGGAGGATCTCTGTGAGTTTGAGGCCAGCCTGGGCTACAGAGTTCCAAGATAGCTAGGACTATACAGAGAAACCATGTCTCAAAACAAAAACAAAAAGAAAAAAAAGGAAGGAAGGAAAGAAAAGAAAGAGAAAGAGAACAGATCACAGATTCACTATTACTCTCCCCTATATAGGTAAAAGTCAGGCATTTAACGTTCACTTAGAAACAATCCTGTCTCGGGCTGGAGGGCCAGATCAACACTGAAGTGTTGTCTATGTGTATAAAGTTCTAGGTTCTCCTCTAGTGCAGAAAAAAATAAGCAGAGACAGGACTGGAGGTGTGCACTTGTCAACCTAGCACCTGTGAGGTAGGAGGGTCAGGCCCTACCTCAAAAAAAAAAGAAAAGAAATGAACTAAGACAGAATAACAGAGCCAATAGTTCATGTGTTTTAAGGAAAGGGTTCTGTTCTGAAAGAAGCATTTCTACTTCACAATATAAAAACCTTTACATTTGTTACTTGCCTGTGGGAAGTCATTAATTTCTAACTCTTCCTCGTATCTCTTGAAAGATTCGCTCTGCCCGCCCTCCTGCCTCTCCTCTTCCTGTTTCTCCAAAGGCACGTAATTGAGCTTGGCATTGATCTTTTCAGCAAGCTGTTCTGCAATGGTTTTTGCCGACACCGTGGGAGCCAGAATGGTGCCCCCTCTGAGAATGGCATTGGTGGCTTGCTGCATCACATCCTGCGGTTTAAGAAGACCTCCAGTTAAACCTCAACTGCAGAAGAGAAAGGGCCAAGGACCTCACCATAAATGATTTTCCCCAAAGCCACTAATTCCGCTTAATAAACAGAAAGTATCTTTCTAAAGCAATCCCTCACACAGTGTGAGTGCATAACTGATACTGTCATTTTTCTCTCATGCTGATGAGAAAACTGAGGGACAGTCAGTGGCCTATCATCTATCACTGCACTGTAGACACGGAGCATTAGCTAAGGCGCAGTACACAGAACATAATACAGTTTTTCTAAAATCGTATACCTTGTGACTAGTGGTATTTCTACTTTGTTACAATGCCTGTGTGGCCATCATCACTGAGCCTTCCCCTACTCACAATGAACCATCCAAAAACGCAATAACTTATCATTCTTTGGGCATGCTATAAAAATTCTGCTTTAGGGGCTGGAGAGATGGCTCTTCCAGAGGTTCCGAGTTTGATTCCCAGCAACCACATGATGGCTCACAACCATCTGTAATGTAATGAGACCTGGTGCCTTCCTTGCCAGCAGTACATTGTATGCTTAATAAATAAAACTTTTAAAAAAAAATTCTGTTTTGCTGGGCCGTGGTGGTGCACACCTTTAATCCCAGCACTTAGGAGGCATAGGCAGGTGGATCTCTGTGAGTTCAAAGCCAGCCTTATCTACAGAGTGAGTTCCAGGACAGACTCCAAAGCTACAGAGAAACCCTGTCTCGNAATGAGACCTGGTGCCTTCCTTGCCAGCAGTACATTGTATGCTTAATAAATAAAACTTTTAAAAAAAAATTCTGTTTTGCTGGGCCGTGGTGGTGCACACCTTTAATCCCAGCACTTAGGAGGCATAGGCAGGTGGATCTCTGTGAGTTCAAAGCCAGCCTTATCTACAGAGTGAGTTCCAGGACAGACTCCAAAGCTACAGAGAAACCCTGTCTCGAAAAATCAAAGCCAAANAAAAAAAAAAAAAAAATAAAAATCTTCTGTTTTACTTGGTAGTCCAGTGCCCAGCGTGATGGCACACTCCTATAATCTCAGGAGCAGGAAAGGAGAAACTGTCGGCTCTGGGTTGGCTGAGAATACAGACCCTGTGTCTAAAAACCACAACCTCAGCTAGGCGTGGTGCTGCACACCTTTAGTCCTAGCACTCAGTAGGCAGAGACAGGCGGATCTTTGTGAATTGGAGGCCAGCCTGATCTATATAAAGTGAGTTCCTGGACAGCCAGGGTTACACAGAGAAACCCTGTCTCAAAAAAACAAAAAACAAAAAACACTCAACATCAGGTCACCAAAGAAAAAAAGTTTCAGATTATGGAGCATTCTGGATCAGGATGCTCATCTACTCTCTATGAGCTGTCCACAACTCATATGCCTTATGGGGTTCTACAAGAGGCACACAGAGATGCTCCTGGAGGGGACCCACACTGAAAGTGGGGTCTGAAGCATGTGGGGCACACTTGTCATCCTGGCACATGGGAAGCAGAGATAGAAGGACCAGGAGATGGTCATCCTTGGCTACACAGAGGGCTCAAGGCTAGCCTAGGCTACAAAAAACCCTGCTTTTTTAAAAATTAAAGACATTTTCCACTTTGAACCATCACTCTAAAGATTCTCCTGTCACAGCAACAGGAACAATGACTAAGACTCGGAACAAATTACTTAATACCTGAGACTCGATGCCTAGGTTCTTCTGAGCGTTGATTCTAAGAGCCAGCCTCTTGGCAATCTCTAGCTTCTCAGCGTTGCCTGCGGTTGGGGCAGGCACACTAGATGTGCCAGGTGCAGCCATGTCTTTTACTCTCTTCTTTGAATTAAACATGCTCTCAATCTGTTCATCAATCTAAAACAGGAGAAAACGAAGAATTAGTAAACACTGGGTTAGAAATATTAATTTAGTTGCACCTACACAAAAAGAAATGCTTCCATAAAAGGTTAGAATTAGTTAAATTTACATAAATTCAAATACATGAATCAACAGAAAAACAAACCAGCTCTTCACTAACTTTTCTTTCAAAAATTTATTGTCTATGATGGAAAAGTTAAAAAAAAAGACAAAATCAAAAACAAAGAATCTGTCATACTATAAGATTGCCATAATCAGACTTCTGAGAGGCAAAAAAAAGAAAAAAAGAAAAGAAAAAGAAATCCATCCTCATCTTGTCAATGAAGAAACACAGGCTCTCAAGTCAGAGCAGCACAAATGACACACTGAACTGTTCCAGGGCTCAGGCACTATTTGTTCTACAATGATAGAAGGTAGAAGGGCTGTCACTCAAAGCCCGCGAGTCTCAGGAGGAATGTTGCAGTGTGCTCCTAAGCAGGACTCCCACCCCTAACTCCTAAAATGAGGATTTTCTTTTTCTTTTGAGACAGGCTATCATGTAGCTCAGTCAGATAAAGCCACTGAATAGCTGAGGATCACCCTCAATGCATTTTTTTTAATTTATTCATTTTATTTGAAGTGTGTTTTGCCTGCTTGCATATATATGTACCATGTATATGCTTGGTGTCCAAGGAGGCCAAAAGGGGACTTTGGTTCAACTTAACTGCAGTTAGAGAGGGTGGGGAGCCACCACGCAAGTACTGGAGAAACTGAACCTGGGTCCTCCAGGAGAGCAACAAGTGCTCTCAACTACGGAGTCCTATCTTTAGCCTGGCCGTGAACTCCTGAACCTTCTCCTCTCCCTCTTCCAAGGGCTAGGACTGCAGGTTTGCAGCTCCACACTCAGTTCTTGCACTGCCGGAGATCATACCAGGCTCCCTATTGCCAGAAAGCACTCTAATAACTGAGTCCTTCTTTTGAATGAAGAAAAATGCGTCAGCAGAGGGGCATATACTTCTAATCCCAGCACTGTATAGAGATTGGGATAGAAGGATCAACAGTAGGAGGCCAGGGCAGGCTGCATAACAACAACTTGTCAAACAAACAAGAAAGGGAAGGGACAAAGAAGGAAATGAAGGCTGACTTCCCTATGAGGTAAGAGCAACAATGAAGCTTTCAATTCTCCAAACCAGGAACCCTAGTGTAGTTATCTATACTGCCATTAAAAAATGAAAATCACCTGCTATTAACTGTGTGTGTGCCTCAACGGACAACACACGAAGTCAGCTCCCTCCTCCCATCTTTACATGGGTTCTAGGGATAGAACTCAAGTATCCAGGTTTATATGGCAAACGCCTTTATCTGAGCCATCTCACCAGCTCCCTTGTCTTGTTTTAAATGTCTTTGAACAGGGCTTGGTGACACACATCAAAATCCTGTCTCAAAAACTTAACAGAAAGAAAAAACAGCTGGTGAGATGGCTCAGGGGGTCAAGGCACTTGCCATGTAAGCCTGCTGACCTGAGTGACGTTCCAGGATCTACAAGGGAAGAGAGAACGGAGTCACCTATGCTGTCCTCAGGCCCCAACACACATGCCATAAACACACACACACAAAATTATTAGAACAGAATTGAAAAAAGGACAAAACAAAAAAGGACAGTTTTACCCAAAATGACTTGTGGAATCATGATGAAAGCCACATAATTTCCTTCAAAAGATCAGATGTAGTGGGTCTTTTATCTTCTCAGACTCAAATGTAGGGAAGCTTGTTGGATTTAAATTTAATTAATTTAGAAAGCATTTCTAATGAAATGGTCTCAATTTTCTTTTTATAAAAAATGCATATGGAGTTAGAGCCAAGTAGTTTTTATGGTGAGGGTGTTTGCAACTGTGCATTTAACTGAGTGATGTTGTTTTAAATTAAACAGCACACATGCTTTTAAAAATCTCAGTAAAGAAGTCGGGCGGTGGTGGCACAGTCTTTAACCCCAACACTCAGAGGCAGAGGCAGGCAGGTCTCTCAGTTCGAGGCCAGCCTGGTCTACACAGTAAGTTCTAGGACAATCAGGGCTACACAGAAAAACCTTGCCTCAAAACAAACAAACAAAAGAAAATCACATTTGTGTATTTTGTGTGCATGTGTCATATGTATAACATGGTTTTTTAAATTATGGGTAACATTCCTCTTGAAAGTAGGGTAGATCTAACGACTTGACCAACATTTTTTGTTTTTGACTTTTCCTTTTCGAGACAGGGTCTCACTATGTAGCCCTGGCTAGCCTGCAACTTACTATGTACACCACAGCACCATAAAATTCAAAGGGATCCTTCTGACGCCCGAGTGCTAAGTATGCTACCATGCCCAGCTCTAACCTGCTAACTTGAGTTTACTCAATACAAGGTAAACATATAACGGAGCAGCAACTTTACTTTATTCTAAGCTAGTGTGGTGCAACAGAAAGAAACAGCCAGTGGCTGACAGGAAACCTGCCCTGTCTGTGTTCAATCCTGAACCAATACTCTCACTGGTTTCAGTGTTCTCAACAGCCTGGTCAGGCTAAACCTACTTACAAGACGATGTCTCAGCAGAGGTCATCTGTGGTTATATGAAAAAGTCTGCTGTGCTGCCCAGACTGACCTTGTACTCTGGGGTCACTGCTCCTGCCACAGTCCTCTGAGCAGCTGGTAAAGTCACAGATTACCACGTCTAGCTTGGAATAACTTACTATGATGTGCAAAAAATGTCCTCCTATGAACAAACAGGCTGGAAACTTCAAGAGGCTCCCTTGCCTACTTCTCAACATTCACAAACTACTCCACGGCACACACGCAGAGACCACGATACTTACATCGACTGCAGCATCCTCATCATCTGAATCTTGCAGTCCAAGAGCAGCTTTCTGTAACTTCTTCCTCTCATTGGCTAACGCCTGTTCTGTTTCATCAAACTTGAATCCCTTGCCAGAGAAACCACTACTCTTTTTAATTATTTTTCCTTCCTTTTAAAGAAAAGTTAACAAAGATAATTTTTAGAGTAAAAACTATTAAATATTTTCAAAGTAGAATATAGCAACTTAACAAAAAACATGACAAAGTTTAAGCAAAAGAGAAGATTCTAGTTTCATTATTTTCCCTTCTAAAAACGTAAAGTGGCTGTATGTGCACCCTTAATATGAGCACTCGTGAGGCAGAAGCAGATAAATCTGAGAGTTTGAGGCCAGCTTGGTCTATATACCAAGTACCAGGACAGCCAGAGCTACATAGAAATACCCTGAAAAAAAAAAAGCTAAGATATAAGTGAAAACAGTTACCAGTCACGTCAATGACTCATATAAGGAAGTTTAAGACTCACTGCTTTCTGCTGATCTTTGAAGTCACTCCAGAGCTTTTCCAGGTCAGGAGGCACTGCCGTCCCTGACAATTCAAGAGCTTTAATTATGTCACCAGCATAGCGAGCTTGATCTTCTGTGATGAAAGTATAGGCATAGCCCTAATGAAAATGAGAAAATAGAATTAAACAAGATGATTCAAAATCAACACAAAAACCCAGCACCTTAGTTGTAAACCAGTAATAAACCTACTGACAAGAAGATGAGGAATACCTCATTCACAGATCTCAAAAAAAGTCTAGAAATAAGTCTAACCAAAAAGGCAAAGATTTCTACATTGAATACATTAAAACTCTGAAGAAGCGTTCTGTTGGTAGGGTGCTTGCCCAGCGTGCACAAACCCTGGGTTCCATCCCACCACACAGGTGGAGGCAGCTACACAATCAATTCTAGGCACACCTAAGGTGTAAGACCCTGTCTCCAAAAAGAAGAAATTGAAGACGACAATACAAGAAGGAAAGACCTGTCAGGAAGGATTAATAAAGTGAGATTGCTATTATTACTGAGACATGAAAACAGACTCAATATAATTCCCAGAAAATTCCAATGACATTCATTATTGAACTAGGAAAAACAATCCTAAAATTCACATGGAAACACAGAGGATGGCAAGCAGCCAAAGTAATACTAAGAACAATTATTTAGATATCATAATTCTATCTTTAGTTCAATATACATTTTTAACACCATAAACTGAGCTTTGTAAACAACCAGCGGACACTGGGGAAGCAGAGGCAGCTGGCTGCACTTCCCAGTTCAGATCATCCTCTCCGCCATTCCATGGATGAACTTCTGCATTCTCTCTACTCCAGACTCTTTATTTAAGGGCCAGCGACAGTGGCCTCTGCTGGAGGAGACTGACTTTCAGCCTCTGTCTCACTGCTCTCTTCCCAAACTGTCACTTAGAGATAGTCCACTCCTAGGCTTGCACACACCAGCATTTTACTTGGGTTCTGGTAATTGAGTTCAGGTCCACAATGACAAGAGTCATCTCCCAGCTCAACATTCTTAGCAGGGAAAGACAAGTTAAAACTACATTGATACTCCATTTCATCCCAGTCAAAATGGCTAATATTAAGAAAACAAATGACACCAGGCAGTGGTAGCGC
This sequence comes from Ellobius talpinus, assembly GCA_001685095.1. Taxonomy (NCBI): domain Eukaryota; kingdom Metazoa; phylum Chordata; class Mammalia; order Rodentia; family Cricetidae; genus Ellobius; species Ellobius talpinus. Next base: position 16,253 of record LOJH01063993.1, read on the forward strand.
ACACCTTTAATCCCAGCACTTGGGAGGCAGAGGAGGTGGATCTCTGAGTTCAAGGCCAGCCTGATCTATAGAGTGAGTTCCAGGAAAGGCTCCAAAGCTATAGAAAGAAAAAAAAACCCTATCTTGGGGGAGTGGGGGGAGAAAACAAATGACAGAAAATATTAAACTATTCACAACTGCTAAGCAATAGAAACAGCATAGATGCATCAGCAGGTGAACGGATAATGAAAATGTGGCACAGACACACAGCAGAATTTTACACAGGTATAAAGAAAAATTAAATCAAGACATTTGTAGAAAATGGTACAAGAAATCATTAGGTTAAGTGAAATAAGACAGACTTCAAAGATCAAATACCACATGTGGACCCTAGATTTTAATTTTTCAGTATGTATACATACATCTAGGGTGCACGTAGGTTATAAAGTCAGAAAGAAAGGAACGGGGTACACTTGATATGAGAGCAGAAGGGAGGCTACGGAAAGAAGACGACCCACATGGTAGGAATAACACTGGGAGAGAATGAAAGTAAGAACACATATTAAACCATCATAATTTAAGAACGATTTCTGGGATAGAGAGCTGACAGCTAAGAGAGCTGGCTGCTCTGGCAGAGGACCCAGGTTTGACTCTAAGCACCCACATGGTAGCTCACATCCACCTGTGACTCCAGGTCTAGAGCATCCAAAGCCTTTTCTGACTTCTGCGCGCACCAAGCTCACATGGTACACACACAGACATGTTGTGGGATATCTGCACAATGTGTGAAGGTGTATCGCTGTGACTGGTCTAATAAAAAGCTGAAATGGCCAATAGGTAGGTAGGAGGTATAGGTGGGACTTCTGGGCTGATAGAGGAAGGAGAAGGAACCTAAGCTATTTCTACCTGAGAAAGATTCCAGGAGACAGGAGAGGAAACAAGAGGGACAGATGGAAGAGAGCTATCGCCACATGGCAGGATATAGATTAATAGAAATGGATTAATTTAAGTTATAAAAAACAGGTAGGAACAAGCCAAGCTTCTTCTGACCTCCACAGAAAGGACAAGCATGTCTGTGCACCACATATAAGCACTTCCTCAGAAGAGGACATGGGATCCATGGAACTGGAGTTAAGAGACAATTGTGAGCAACCATGGTCCTCCATGAGAGCAGTCAGTGCTCTTAACCGCTGAGTCATCACTCTAGCCTCTTTTAATTTATCTATTTGTTGTTTGTTAAGACAGTCTCACACTATCCAATACAGGCCTTCAACTAATGGCAAGCCTCCTGCCTCAGCTTTCCAAGTGCTAGGATTATGTGCATGAATCCCAATGCTCAGCTTTAGCATCTTACTTTTGGGATTTTATATATATATATAAAACACCTGCCATTTTTGACTTATCTTCTGAGTCAGAGTCTAGTTCTGTAGCTCAATGTAGTTGAGTGCAGTCTCTGCTTCCTAAGTGCTGGTGTTAGAGAAATGCACCTTCAAGCTCTGTTCATGTTTTTAGAATACAAAGTGCATGTTTGTATTTGATTATGTACACAAACACATTCTTTACATAATTATGTATTTCTGAAACTATTCTGCAAAAACGAAAGTGAGCACTCAGATGCCCCAGCTACTCTTCAGTCCAGGTAAGAGGAAGACAGGGGCAGGAAAGAGGACAAACCATCAGGTTATCATCTTCACATACAATTTAACCTAATTTCAGGAGTCGCCCCTGCTGTCCAGGCTCTGCAGCTATGCCTCCGATGAGCTGACAATCCCATTTTATAGGGTTATAAACGCCCATGTGCAAACAGAAAGAGGGTATGATGAGAGAGTTTATGTGGCTCCTAAAACATACTCACTACTTCTTCATCATAAAAAAATTATTCATTCATTTTATGTGTATGTGTTTTTGAGGTGTGCCTATGTACCACATGTGTGCAGGAACCCATGGAAGACAGAGGACCTGGGTTCCCCTGACAGTTGGGAGTACCATGTGGGTGCTGGAAACAAAATCTGGGCTTTCTTTAAGAGGAGCAGGTAATGTTAACCACTGAGCCATCTCTCCAGTCCCACTCCTTAACTTCTTTAGGACATGTTTCCAGATTCCTCAGAATACCTCAGTTAAGGAGGTGCTAATGCTATAGAACCTAAGATACAGATTTTATGTGCTTCGAATTTTTTCAACTATAAAAAATGAACCGTGCCTATTTTATTGGGATACTGAGGATGAAATCCTGTATGTAAAGAACTCAGAAGTTGGGGGCTGGAGAGATGGCTCAGTAGTTAAGAGCATTGCCTGCTCTTCCAAAG
>LOJH01063994.1:0-10652 GCA_001685095.1 Ellobius talpinus
AAGAAAGAAAGAAAGAAAGAAAGAAAGAAAGAAAGAAAGAAAGAAAGAAAGAAAGAAAAGAAAGTTCTGGCATGTAGAGCCATTGGGACATTGGGAGAAGGGTTGCTATTCCTTAGTGTGCAATTCAGCCTTCCTCCATCACTTGCACAAATGACCCAAGAGCCAAGCCCTGCTTTACCACCTTTATGTTCCTTTCCTTCCTCTCACACCATCCTTTGACTCCATCCATCCCCATGAGTCACACCTCTCAAAATCTGCTGTAGCTTTGCAATGAACCTCAATCCTCTGATCCCTCTGCTCACAGCCCCTTCTCCATAGCATCTGCCAGGCAACTCCCGGCTGACTGCTCACAGTTCTCCTTTATGTCAGTCTTGCGTCCTGGCTGCCTCCTTCCCAGGCCTTGGCCATCCAGCATTCTGACTGTGGGCTATTTCCAGGCATCCCCCCAATTTCTCTACATTCCCACTTAGCACAGGCAATCTTCTACACCTGAGTTCCACTCTGACACACATGAACTTGCTCAGAACCCTGGACCCTGTCGTGTTCACATGTGAAAGTCAACACACATCTCAGTCCACAATGGGCAACTTATAATGAGCTTTGTGTTAAAGGGCAATGATGACATGTGAATCCTGCATTCAAAATAGCCTTAGACAAGGCCCACTTCCTTTTCTTCATCTCAGTTAATTCTGTCTTGGAAAACAGAGAGGAAAACACCTCTACAGGAACTGTAGACGTATGGTGACAAATGGCTGAAGCTCGCTGAGTAGAAAAATATCAATGCTTATATCACACAAGACCAATTATTATAAAAGCTTGACAGTGAAAATAAACAAATGCTTACATGATACAGTGTCCATGATTATAAAAGCTTAAATAGTGAAAATACATACATATGTGCATACATACATACATACATACATACATTGTTATAAAGCTTAAATAGTGAAAATACATATATATGTGCATACATAATACATACATTGTTATAAAAGCTTAAATAGTGAAAATAAGCCCATGAACCAGAAGTCTGGAAGAAAACAAAGACTGTCTTTTTTTTTTTAACAAAGACTATCTTATGTCATCTAAGACTATCAGCCAGGTGGAAGTCAGACCTAGGGTAGAAGTTGTGCCTGGCCCCTGGCTCCTCACTGGCCCCTAGTGAATGCAGCTGGGACTCCACATAAAGGTTGTGGTGGACCCCAGGCAGTGAGCAACTGAGGTAGGAACTCATGCTTTTCCTTAAACACCCAACTGGTGCACAGAAGAAACTCAGACCATTTGATAAATGAAAACATAAAGGAATAAATCATGACTGAACCAGAAGTCCCCTCATCCCATTCACATAGACCCTTCCCAAAGACACAAGACATTAGAAGGAGCAAAATCAAAACACAATGAAGACATTAGAATGTGTTTATATGGATAAAGCAATTAATATAGCAAATAAAGATGCAAAATACTAGCTTGGCATAATATCCATGCTATGTGAAGATATATTGAAGAGCACTTTCAAGGTCCTGGCACTCACCTTTACTTTCCAACTCAACCATCAGTGAGCTGCTCCAGGCACTGCCTATGTGTTCTATGCCATTTCCTTTCATGATTCAGCCCATAGTCTAAGCAGCTTCTAACTGTGGCCAAGGCTATGACCTGCAGTGCACCAGGGGCACAGACTCACCTGAGGTTTCCCACCACCCTCAGTAGATTTTTCTCTAGTACTTTCTTTAAAATATTGTCAGGGCAAGTGCAACAAAATTTCCAAATAAATGCACAAAGCATGCCAACCTAAACTGAACTGACTGGTAGGTGGCATTTGTCAAATGACCTAATGACCGCCGTCCAGAGAACAGCTTGGCAAGCTGCATGCACAGCAAGGGGAGCCCAGTGCATCTGAAGCTGGGGAAAAAACCCTCCTCATGGGAGGCAGTCATGAGGGAAACCCAGAAGTGCCAAGGAATAAAGTGACCTCTCTATAGTCATTCCCACTGGGGTGGACTCTCAGAAGGACCCAATATGGACTCTCAGAAGGTCCCCAGATATTCTCCCCACACACCCACACCTGTGTCATATGCAACAGCCCTGCAAATGATCAATCACCTACAGTGCATTCTCTTACCAGGAGTCGGAACCACTTCTTTATTCTTGTGGAAGTTCTTGAGAAATGCTGAAATGAAAAAGCAGAGAGGTTAGTGAGCCAAGCAGAGGATTCACCGCGAGCTACAGTGGGACACTGTGGCTAAGAGAGCCGGTGGAATGCAGCCTTCTGGGTAGCCTGGAGAGAATTTCAGGTCAATAAAAAAAATGATCCTACTGAAAATACAGCCATGCTTTTGTTGTGTAGAAATGGATGATGATATTAATCACTCTTTGGGATTACAGGGCAACTGTTTGGATGTTGACCTGCCCGGTTGTGTTCCCGAAGAGACAAGCATATTTTACTTCAGTTTGTTTGCTTTGCTCCTTCCTCCAGCTTCACGGTAGGCTCCCCAAATGGCTGGGGTAGCAATTCTTGTGTTGTACTTTACACCATAGGTAGTGGATCCTCTCCAGCAGGACTCTGAGAACATGTGAAGCTGCTCTGGACATCCTGGATCACAGGTAACAATAAATGAATATTTGCTCTAAAATGAAGAATACCAAAAACAAGCCAAATGCCAGACACCAGGTCTTCTAGGAAAACATACTCATGCACACGGGGATGACATAAATGCAGAACGACTTCTCTGCAGACCTGCCACAGGCAAGCATTCCAGCCAATGAGCCTGCTTTGATTCCAAGTATGTTGTGAAGTTTGCAAAGGGCTCTGTCCCCCGCCTATCAGCTGAAGATATTTGCTGTATTCAAGTGCCCCGTGTTTCAGCACTGCTAACAGGGAGACATTGTTGTTAATAAGCATTTCGGTTCTGCTGAATTCAGGGACAAGGGTCAGCAGAATTAGGCCAATGCTGTGCTGAGACCTGACACCTGGTACCTGGGATGAAAAACAAAACAGGCCTGAGCAGCTTCTGAGTTTATTGCTGCTGAAGGAAGGGATGCGAGAGGCCGTGGAGAGAACAGCTGCCCAGATCGCACTGCCAAGAGCAGCAGCTGAGGAGTCTGAAACTGAAGCAAAGCAAATTCAGGAACCAAGAGTCTGAAGATGAGGCTGTTTTTCATTACAGCTGTGAGGTTTCAAAAGTCACCATGAGTCACCTGACAAGGCATCCAGCACAACCTCCATCCCCAGAGAAGTCCGGCTGCTGCCTTCCTAGCCTTAAGCCCCATGGGGCTGAGAGACAGCTCAGACAGTAGAGCACGTGTTCACCATGTGCGAAGGAGTGGGTTCCTTCCCCAGTTTCACACAAGCTTAGCGTGATGGCACATGCCTATAATCCCAGTACAGGAGAGGTGGAGGCAAAAGGGTCAGAGTTGAAAGCTATCTTGGGTCGTGTGACAAGTTTGAGGGCAGCCTGGGATTCTAGAGAACCGGTTTTAAACACAACAAACCTCACCCTTGCCTGCATTTAGCTTTGCGGCTGCCAGTACATGGAACCTGCTACAGCTAATCACTCATGTTAGCCTGTGATCTGTGAAAAGAAATCCACTCTTTGATCTAAGATGTGAATCATGTGTGGAAAACTAGAAGCCCAGAGTTAGAGAGCACTTAGCTTCTGACTGTCTGGGCTGTTAACTAGGTAAGTGATGTTCTGTGGCTAGAACGGCTCTTACATAATTCAGCAAAGGCATTTCCCAAGTCCTGTAGGAACCACAGTTCAATCAGAAAATACTTTGGACTCAGTAAATCTATTGTCAGTGTCAAAGTATTCCCATTCAGCAGTGGCTCTGTGGTGACAAAGTCACCTTGGGGCTCTCTGGCAAGCACCATACATTGTCTAGATACAAGATCCATTTATTGAGGGTCACTTCACACCTCAATCCTGACTATCACTATAGGAGGTCAGATGTGACCTCAGACAGGAGTCCAGAACTTACAGATTTTTGAAGCACTTTGGATTTTGGAATTTGGGATAAGGGCAGTCAACCTGTGTTCAAAAACTATCAAGCTTAAAGAGAAGTGAGAAGCAGAGAAAGGCCTGGACAACACAAACATGTCAACCTCTTTAGCAAAGGCCTCTGGGCCTGCAGAGATGCTCTCTCAGAACAAGGTCCCTCCTGACTCTCGTGTGGAGTTTTGTGCTCTATTTTTTTATTCTTCCTTTAAAGGGTTCCAGTTTTTTTTTTCTCCCTTTTTGTTGTCAGCTACCTTAAATCCTTTCGGCAATAGAATAACAGACTTTATAATTGAGAAAGAGAGATATGTGGGGTCCGATTGTCCACTGGGAAATGTTCAGAGCAAACAAAGTCAGGGTTTGCATTTCTCAGGACAATGAATCCACCCAAACGATGCCACACACTTGGAGTGGCTGGCCTCCACAGTCTACCAACAGCACACAGAGAAGTACTTCCTCTGCCCTGCGAGAGAAACTCATGGACCCATGGGAAGAAAGCATCTTTGGTTCTTGTGGCTTTGGGAAAGTCACCCACCTCTCTACACTGACACAAACTCAATAACTGCCAAGATGGCTGTCGCCCTCAGAAAGTGACTATAACCTTGACACAGTGCACCCCTCACCGTGTGCAGCCTGTCCCACCTCCTCCCAGCGCCTTCCTCACTGGGGGCCTGTTGCACATTTTACGGCCTTCCACTCTACCCACGTTATTTACCGCTGTTAGCATCTCCACCGCCCTTTATCTCCGCCAACTACTCCCTCGGGTAACAGACTCTCAACACATAACCGAGCCTGGAACCTTACAGGCTTAGCATTAAGTTATGAACTTTATCAGAAAAAAAACAGGGAGTTAAGAGGTATGTCAGCCTCAGTTTCCTGAACTTAGTACAAGAAGTTTGAGCAAATGATTGGCTGATCTCCACATTCTAGACACAGCACCTGAGTAGCAGGCATCAGTGCTGGGCACAGTTAAGGGGGGAGGGCTGAAACAAACGCTCTGTGCACATTTTTTAAAGTGTCTGATTGCCAAGTGGAAGCAGGCAGTCTAGAAAGGCTTCAGCCTCACAAGCACAATTTCACAAGTTCGGATCCTCAGCGCCAACCTAGCAGCACCCATCCGTTAACCTTGAGAGGTCAGAAACAGGAAGGTGCCTGGAATCAGTCAGGCTAAATCAATGAGCTCCAGACTCAGGGAGAGACTCTATCGTAAAAACTAAAGGGGATGTCTGACAAGATGGCTTGACAGTTTTAAGGTGCTTGCCACCTCAATCCCCACGACCTACTTGGTGGAAGATAAGAACTGACCCTCGCAAGCTGTCCTCTGAGCGCCATACATATCCTGTGGCACATACACACACTCACACAAGATAAATAAATATAAGTAAATAATATGGAGAATGACTGGGGAGGAGACGACATTGGCCTGTGCTCTCCACGTGCGTGAGCACCAGTAAGCACATGGGCTCACTCACAAGAACTCTGCTTTGTACACACAGGACATGTTGGGCATGGCACTGAAAATCCTGGGACCTGAAAGCCATTCACACCCTAGTCCCAGAACCCATGGGTGTATTTGCTCATGTGGTAAAGGAACATTAGGGCTGCCTAGGGGATTGAGGCAGCGACAGACAGGAGATGCTCCCCAGGATATCCAGGTGGGCTCGGCACAACCACGAAGTCCATTGGAATAGAAGGCAGCAGAAGAAAAGAATCAGAGATAATGTAAACACAAAGGAAGGCCTGGAGAAAGGCAACCAGATTTGAAAAGGGAGGGAAAGAGTGGACACTCTTGGGAGCTGGAAATGGCATGAAAGCAGATTTTCCCTGGAGCCCCAGGACAGGAACACAGGCTGTCCATGCCCATGAGACCATGTCAAATATCTGACCCGCACAATTACAAGAAGGTTATTAAGTTTGCTCTTACTTGTTACAAAAACCATATAAACTCATCAAACACTCCAGCCATCTTGGCTTCCCTCTGAGAAACTCGGCATAGGGAGGTGGTACACACCACTTACTGCGGGTGACTCTGGGAGAAAGGCCTGGGTGCCTCCATGCTGATCTCTGCATACAGATGCAGGGTCACAGACATAGTGGCATGCAGATAATGCAGACGCCAAAGCTGCAGGCACAGCTGAGGACAGTTACTGAAAGCCAGGGCATGAAAGAAATGTGAGCTGAATGAAACTAGAGGGTTTGAATGTGAAGTTCAGACCAGGGATCAGCCTCGCTGTGTGTGGCCTTGAGAGGTTAGTATGATGTTGTAAGAACCACAGAGCACGCAAAGCTCTCTGCCAGCAGAGAGACTGTCCCAGGGATGGCCTAAGGAAGTACTTCCCACTAGGAGAGAAATATAAAGGAGTTGGAGAGCCTGGCTCTGTGATCTTGATGTCCCTTCCTAACCTGAATGTCACTGGTCCATCCTCCATTCAAGTGATAAAAACGTGACAGAGTCTCCATTTGAAATAAATGACAGTTTACTGTGCTCTAAGTGTTGTTTCTGTGAAACTGGCTGCTAGGAAACTTGAGCGAGGAACACAAGTAGGGGGATAAGAGTGCACTCTTGCACAAATCAGCACTGGCCAGAGTTTCAACTTCAGTGTTTAATTGGCACACAGTAACCATCAACCCTCCAAGAAGACCAGTCAAATGCAGCTGTGCACGGTCAGACGAAACTAAAAAGAGCCTCAATTAATGCCACCCCAGTATAAAGGGGTCTCGCTCAAGCCAACAGATTCATGAGGTCCAAAAGAAGACAGAAAAGAGTGGAGAAGGACTCCGCGCCCTCACATCTGCACGTCTTTAGGGGGGTGCCAGAGAGGTGGAGTGGCTTGCTTTTGGTACTTGGTTATGAAGAAGGGAGGCCAGTACCTAAATAACTGTCCACTAGGATTCCCGCTGCACAGCTTGTTTAAACTAGTCAGGAACAGCTGGGGTCTGAGCGCTTAGACTAGCTCTCCACTTTCCTCTTTCAGTGCCCAAGCATTTGCTTAATTTAATTTTTTATGTACATAGGTGCTTTTACCTGCATGTATATGTCTGTGTACCACGTGTGCCTGGAGCCCACAAAGGCCAGAAGAAGGCATTGGACCCCCAAAATAGGAATTATAGGTGGTTGCGAGCCACCACATGAGTGCTGGGATTAGAACCCTGATCCTCTGGAAGAACGGCCAGTGCTTTCAACCTCTTAAGCCAGCTCTCCAGCCAGCAATTCCCAAGCTTAGGAATGTTAAGTCATTATGTCTTAACCTCCTCTTACAGATTTTAACATATTCAGTGACAGCCTGCCTGGGTCCATTTGAGGGAAACTAGTTACAAATCAGAGGAAGTCTGCACTCCACTGCCAGTGACTATCAGAAAGGCAGCCCCAGCACACGGAGGAGATTGCCATGTAAACCCCACCTGTGTTAGCCACACTGTGAAACAATTTACAAAACACACGCATATTGAAGATTACTCAGGGAGACCGGAACAGGGCCACCTAAACATCAAATGCCATACAGGAAATGAATTAGTCTGCTACCAAAGACAGAGCTGGGAGTCTCAGAGAAGAAACCGCTCGGTGGGAGAGAAAATATCTACAAGGAAGGTAAATGAGAGGATTTTCTGTAAAGTCACTTGTCTCTTGTTCTTTCCGTCGGCAGTCTCTAGACCCAAACTCAAACCTTCAGGGGTTCAAAGTCAGCCCCACACCACAATCCAGAACACATGACTGGAGACCCCAGCATGGCTCCATGCAGCTTACCCTCTAAGCAACAGCAATGCCAAGGCTGAGTAGAGAAGGCAGCTGGAGTTGCTGACCATGCGACCTGAGTTTCACAGATTCCTCTGGTTTATGTGGCTCTGAGAAAAGTAACCCACCTCAATGGGTCCCCCCAAATTCAAACTTACAGAACAACTTCTGCCAACACTAATATAATGCAACCAAAAATTATCCCCAGGGAGCTACAGAAAACTTAATACCACTCTGGATTAGACTTCCGGGACTTGAGATTGCCTCCTTTTCCTCCTAGGGAAGGAAAGGAGCTTGCAGAGCTCAACACAAGGAACATCTAATTTCTTGACCTCATCTTACCGATGAAGACATGGGGCCCCTGCAACTGGCCTGTGTTGACACTGTCCCTTGACAGCAGGTCCAGGGCTACTATCAGGTCTTTGGGATGCAGGCTCAGGACTTGCTCTCCTTGGCACCGTGATGCGGTCCTACGCATCGTTTTACACCTAAGTAAGAGATCACAGAACATCACTGAAGGGATTTGCTAAAAAATAATGATAATTTTTATCATGAATCCCTCCACTAAAAGTGCTCAGGTTTTATAGGGTCAAAATAAGACCAACTGGATAAATTTCTGCCTACCAAATACCTGTGAAACTACAGAAGCCATTTATACGAGCTGATGGACATTTAGGCACATCAGCCAGGGACAAAGTCCCCAGAAAATGGGACAAGTATCCATTTCTAGTGTTCTTGGCTACTGCGGAGTGTGTTTTCAGTGAAACCCCTTTTATGTGTTTAGCACCATTTCACTGAACCAATATGGTCTCATAAGCCAAGGTGGTGCTGGCACTGGGTAGTCTCAGTAGCCTAAGTGGTACTGGTGCTGGATGACCTCATTAGCCTCAGTGGTACTGGTGCTGGATGACCTCACTAGCCTAGGTGGTTCTGGTGCCAGCTGGCCTAACAAGCCTGGATGGTACTTGCCTGGCAGCCTCCAAACCCAGCTGCTCCAGCAGGCAGCTTCTCTTCAGAAATGACCTCTCCCTGCAACTAAAATGCAGAGCCACGGGACTTCGGAGGAAGTCGGGATGTGGGCTTATTTATACCCTCATCTGTAAACACCTGTTTGAAGCTCCTGAAAGCAGCAGTTTTGCCCTCTGGCTACCTGATCGGAAAAGAAATGGCTCAGAGAGATTCTCTTGTGGTAGATTAGGGGCTGGGGGGCCTTGAAACCCAGCAATCCAACATTCCTCTTAGGGTCCCTCTGATGACAAAAACACAGGGACAGAAAGTGAGCACCTGACTCAGAGCGGAGAGTGGGCATGGCTTTCTCCCAAGACAGAAAAAGAAACTGGAACGTCATTATCATTCGATTCATTTCACTTGGAACAAGCTGTCACTACAAGTCAAAGGAGTCTGTCCAAACAAACACCTCAGAGGAAAGACCACAAAGTCCGCGGAACTGACACTGCTCAGCAGACAGGCAAGCTGAGCATGACACATGCCCCACCCTGCTTCGCAAGGCCACCTAGACTCCTGGACCCCACCAGTAACCAGTGTTTGCAGTTCTTTTGAGGACAATCCTCAAAAGTCATCAAAAAGCAAAGCTGATCTATGATTGTTTACAAATTCATCTATTAACCATGTCTTAGTTATCAGATTGACTCAATCCCAGAAACCCAAAACAAGGTATCTAATGAAGCCCAGGGGGATGGAGACATGGCCTGAAGAGGCTCTGCCTGGAGAGTCTAAATTTTCAGTGCAGAAAAGAATTAGACAGTGAGAAAATGTGTTTGTATCTACCCTGAAGAGGAAGGGGTCTGTCCAGCAAGCACCACGCCATGCAGTGCCCTGGTCCTAGACCGAAGCACTCTTAGAAGAAATGTCAAGCCAACTGAAGGTCTCCATGGGGAAACACATGGCCTTTTGTCTATCTCATTTGTTTCTGCTGCCTGTGTATCCTTCTACTACCTCATTACCAAAATCAAACAGAAATAACCACAATAAATACAGCCAAAAATTATGCCCAGGGAGCTAAGGAAAACTTATTACTGCCTTGAATTGGGCTTTGGGTCTTGAAAATGCCTCATTCTGTAGAAAATGGAACTTGCAGATCTCACAAAATGAATGGTGCCATGGTGCTTTGTAAACATGTTAGAACAGGGAGACACATCTTCCCCAGGACCACATCTAAGAGGGTGGATGGACCACTAACAGCTGCAGCCTTCCTGAGGAAAGAGGCTTTTTTTAGGTCAAGTGTTAAAGAGTTGATTCCCTACTCCCAAACAAATCTTGGTTCTGGGCCACAATGTCTGGTGGCCTCGGTGTAGCTGATGACCTGCAATAGACCTGTCTAATGTGCCTGGGTGAATAACCACTTTGTAGCTTGGAGACTGAAATTGAACTTTGGGGACATTTGTGGCGCCCTCAGGGCAGCTGGGCTCTTGCAAACAAGCATAAGAGCTCATAGCACCTGGCCAACAGCTGCTCTGGTGGGCAGTATGGAACTACTCACAAAAGTTTGTAATCAAAGAGGCAGTCCCGGGGGACACAAGCCCACCAGCGTGCCAGCACAGGAATGTCCTGACCATGGAATCTGCGCGAGAAAAAAAATCTTCTCTCCTCAGGAGAGTGAGAATAGTCCTCAGCAAGGCTGCCACAAAGGCATCTTAGAATCTGTACCGATTTTCAAATTATTATAACCGATGATTTAATGCATGCTTTGTTAATTTAAGTCTCAATGAACATATATAGGAATCACGGGTGCTATGATAACCGGAAAAGGGTGGTACAGGTGTGGAAGGGAAGGCTACGGGAAGACTTTGCTCAAGCACCTTTATTTTTGATGCAGAGGCACCTGGAAGTGTTTCTCACCTGAAACTCGGATCATGGAGAAGGGTCATCTGTCTATGTGTTACTTTCATTGGTTAATAAAGAAACTG
>LOJH01063995.1:0-10652 GCA_001685095.1 Ellobius talpinus
TGTTAAGCTAGCTGTGTGGGAGCCGGGCAGGACGAAAAGCAGGCCTGCTCTCCCCAATCACTACATTTTATATCTTGAAGAATTCTCCCTCCATCTCTCATTTCACCAGTAGGGATAGACATTTACCTCTTCATTCTGGACTACCCTTTTTAATCTTCTATAAAGTGAACACTCTTGGAGGACACTTACAGTATGTTTCTCAAAGCAAAGGACAGATGTGCTTACTGCCAATATTAAGGACTGCATCCTATGCCACAAGTCCATCTTCTGAAATGTGACCCTTTGCATATGCAAATTAATGTCATTTGACCTTCTCTGAGTCATGCCTCTGGACAGAGGAGTAGGGGAACTGAAGTTGCTGACACTCTGCCTGTTGTTATTGCTGAAGTCATAGAGTCCTATCTGTTTTTGAACAAAACTATTCACAACATGGTTCAGCATCCATGTAACTATGTAAGCCAATAAGCAATATCAGATCTTTCCCAGTTATTTTCAGTTTACAAGAACTATTTCAGAGGTTATATACTGAAAATCTATTCACAGTCTCTTCATGGTGGCTCAGAAATCCTATTTGCCAAAGGTGAAGTCTCATTCTTCTCCATTTAGTGTAGGTTAAACTAAATGAATTACCTCTCAGAAGTAGAATGTGGCAGAAGAAATAGGGTGTGATATTTGAGGACTTTTCTAAATGTCCTGAGGACTTCGTCCCTCCTTCTCAGCCTAATCACTTTGTCTCAATGAATCTGTTTGCCACCGGTAAGCCATATAGAAGACTCTCCAATTCCATGCTAACCTCTAAAGGGCAGGCAGATAACTGCTTGACAGGCAGCGTAACTGTGATGGAAGCAACTGACCAGGGAGAGAGATGCCTGTACTCTAAATTTCCTCATGAACTATTAAATAGCAGTAAGGTGAAATAAATTAATAAATAGAGATTCTAAGTTTAGCTACAAAATCAAAAAATCCATTCTACCCATTGATCTGGTGCAATTGTGACCAAGACATAAAAGTTGCCTGATATAAAGGTAGCATCAGTATTCTACAAAACTCATGATAGTTATTTTACTATTAAATACAAAGCATAATTGTCCAGCTTGCTTTCTGTTGCTATGACAAGCATCATGGCCCAAAGCAACTTGGGTAGTAAAGACTTTCTTTTACCGTAGTCTATCATCAAGAGAGGGCCGGGTAGGAACTCAAGCAGCAACCATGGAAGAAGGCTGCTTACTGAGTTGCTCCCTCTGGCTTGTTCAGCTACCTTTGTTAAACAGCCCAGGCCCATCTGCTAAAAGCATGTACCACCCACAGCAGGGTGGGTCCTCTTGTGTCAATTATCAAGTAAGAACGTGCCCCACACACATGCTCTCAAGAACAATCTGAAGGTACCAATTTCTCAATCAAGGTTCTCTCTCCACAGACAACCTTTTCGTGAAAAACTCAAGGGCACGCATGCACCTGTGCGTTCTCTCTCTCTCTCTCTCTCTCTCTCTCTCTCTCTCTGTCTAGTATTTGCTGCATATAAAGCATTGTTTAAAGAGATTGGGCCATGCCTATGAAATTCTAACTCCTTTAACATATATTTACCACTTGGCACCATGCCTGACAAAAGGAAGGTAATCATCAAATCTTTTCCTGTTTGACTTTTTTTTCACCCAACAGAGGAGATTCATGGCTGCTTATGTGGTCTTAGCTATCATTTCCCTTCTCCTTGTCTATGACAAATATCTTCTTGTAACTGTGATGCCTCAAGAAGAAACTCATCCATCCTTTAGGCTCACTAAGCAATAAGCATTAAAATTAATCATGCAAATAAATATTTAAAAGTTACTGTTAGCTAGTTTGATTTTTTTTTGAGACAGAGGAAACATCTATACTTAGTCAGGCTCATGAGAAGGGGAAGAAATGTTATTCTCACCCTAAGCAATCTATTAACACATCGGGTCTCATACCAAAGACTTCAAACATTATGTCATGCTCTCCAAAATCTGAACAGAGAGATCCTTTGGAATGTAAGGGAAATATTAAAATCTTACAAACATTTTTATTTGATTCATTGAGCTAATGTTTTTGGGTGTCTTTCATAAGTTCAGAACACAATAGAAGATATATTACAAGTCTTCTGCTTTATAGATGCAGATATCCATAATTTCTACAGGAATAAAAATGCCTTTGGAAGTTGATGATCAAGAACTTTTTATGGTAGTGTAAGTTTCCTGCAACCATTTGGAGAACTCTGCCATAGATCATGAGTGAAGTTAAAATTGTTGCTGACACTTGGTCATTACAGGAACTGAAACCAATTGAGTTTCCCAGATTAAAATTGCATTTCACAAAAAAGAAAAGGACGGAAGAAAAGGAAAAAAAAAGGTATGTGACAAAGTGGATGGGTTTGAAGACTATTTCAAAATTACAGATAAGAGGCGTTTTTTCTTTGAGACAAAGCATATCTGTATAGTGACCACTGAGAGTGAATGGTGTAGAGCAATAACCAAGTGAAAATTATTCCTGAACCAAAGACTCATCGCAGGTTGTACTGGGACCTAGGATAGCACTTCTCTCTGCTGTTCAGAGAGAAGGGGTTTTGGAGCTCTCCTCCAATTCTAGATCATTTACGGAGCCGCTTATAGCATAGTTAATCTTCAAAACCTATGTCAAGTATGGAGCATATGTATATCAGGTAAGAGGGCACAAGTCTGTAATTTCAGCCCTGGGAAGTCTAATGCCGTAAGATTGCAAATACAGGACCAACCTCCAGTTATAGACGGAGATCTTGTCTAAGAACAAATACATATGTAAATTAAGTAAGAAATTTGCCTTGTGTTTCTGAGACAGATGAGAACCTTCAGCATGACACCATGAAAAGTCTATCAGTCATTCATTTGTATAAATCAGGTTCCTAGTGCACTTTGGAGAAGTGTTGAAAACAATTGGTGCAAGTCGTCCAGATGGAGAAAATAGCATGGAATAGATGTTTTGCTCATCAAAACAGTGTTGGGCGTCTTGTGGGCACTGTTAGATGCTTACTAATTTGAAGGTCAATTTTGGTATCAACCTTTCTATTTATTTTAAATTATCCCATTAACATGTTAGAAACACTCCAACAACTCTGTGTGTTTGTGTGTTATATACATGCATGTGCTTCATTCATATGGATGTGTGCACATGGATATGCATCTTGTACAGATGTATGCATGCATGTAGAAGACAGAGGTGAATAGAAGATGTCTTTCTCAATCATACTATACTTTTTCTTTTAGATTTATTTTTAGCTTTAAGTGTGTGTGTGTGTGTGTGTGTGTGTGTGCAGGTGCTCTTGAAGGGAAGAATAAGGCATCAGGTATCCTGGAGCTGGAATAACAGCAGTTGTGAGGCTCAAACATGAGTGTATCACAAGCTCTGGTCCTCTGCAGGATCACTCACTATGTGCTTTAAATCACTGAGCCACCTCATCAGTCTCCCTACCTTTCTTTTTCCGACAAAGTCTCTCACTGGACTCAGAACTCATTGATTTCACTAGTCTGCCTAGCTCATGTATCCACCTACCTCTTTGAGGTTATATATGCTCCCTTCTGTGTTTTTTTTTTTAAACATGGATTCTAGGGATTCAAACTTAGCTCCTCATACTTATACCAGTACTTTACCTGCTGAGCCAACGCCACAGCTCCTATTCTGTCAATTTTTAATTTAATAAGAGAAGGTATAGAATTGGCATCTTTGAGAGTAAACACAGTCTAGAAGAGATCCTCAATCCTTGGTGAGTCTAATAAGGATAAGGAAGGGATAGAGTAAGTATGATGCTCCTACATCTCACCCATAGCATAGCATAAGGGATCCTACACATCACCTGTAGGATGACATCCTAAGGATTCTATAAATCACCCATAGGATAACATTCCTACACATAATCTGTAGGAAGAATTCTAGGGATCATACATATCACACCTAGAATTCTAGGTACCATTTGTTCAATATAAATGGAGGGACTTAATGAACAATGAATAATTCTGGTGTCTCTCACCATTGATAATGACCAAGAAATTATGCAAAACACTACAGATCACTAATTATTTTTAGTCATGTTGCAATGTTCAAAATTTCTAAATGAGCAATAGTTCCATTGTGGTTTGACACTGTTGCCTCATCTCACTATCTATGAAGTTTTAACTTACATGTTGTGAATTCCCTCTATGGAAAATAATACCATGGTGATGAACTGTGTCCCATCAGATTAGAGTTGAGTGAGCTGCTAGACACACGGCACAGACAACTAAAGTGTGGCACAGAAAATATGAGCAATAAGCTTATGCCCACTGATAGCCAGTTAGTAGAAAAAAGCTGCCCAAATGAGTAAAGACCATTTGAAGAAATCTAATCCAATTATTAAATGCAATGTTTCACAATATTTTGTGACTGAACATTGAAAATGCATTTGACATTAAACTCCACAAATGCAAATTGTTCCTCCTCCTAAATAAAGTACAATTGTCCTCAATATGACTTTTAAAGCCTGAAGTCATTACCAAACAGAAGAAAAGTTCTCCTAAGGTATTTTCACGCATAGGACATTTACATGTCTATGCTAATTATTGGGTTATAAGAGAGTCACCAAGTAAAATTTTGCATTGTACTTTTCCGTTGTTTAAGTTTGGATGTAAAGCAGAGTAAACACTGACCTGGCTGGAAGGTTTGGGCCTGATTACTCTATCCTCCCCTATCATACACATATACTTACTTTCTCACACATGTCTGCTCTACTCATGAATGCACACATGCCTGCAGGTCACATCTCATCTTACTATCACAGAGGACACAGCCTTGACCAAACATACTTTCTTGGGGTTTGTATTTTGGCACCTGGATCTTGCCAGGAAGGTCTCAGTTTATATTCCTTTCCTTCTGTCTGAATGCTAGTTGCTTGGATCATTTAAACAATTCTTAGAGCTTGCACTCCATGATTTGTTTTGTCTTGCTGTGGTGGGCCTCACAGGATCACTCACTAAATTACACGCAAGGTTTTATTATCGGTTACTGGAGGACATGGTTTTGATTTGTTGGATATCTGGTCCATTCTTTTGCTAGGATCACTGTAACAAAGTTCCACAAACTGGATGCTATGAACAGTGTACGTTTATTGTTTCATAACCCTGAATGTTAGAAGTCAGAGCAAGATGCCCGCTGGAGTTAGTTCTTTCTCAGGCTATGAAGACTGTGTTCTAGCTCTTTCCTCGCTTCTGAAGTTTCCGAAGTTTCTGAAGCATCCCATGGCTTGCAGGCGAATCATCGCCATCTCTTCTTTCATAAGCGCATGTTTTGTTCTTTCTATGTACATTCCCCTGTCTTAGTCGTCTGGTTCATATAACCACCAGTCATGTTGGATAACAGCTTGCCAAAGGACCTCATTTTAGACTAAACTTCTCAGTAAACAACCTGTTCACAAACTTGGTCGTAGATGTCTAGAATTGGAGCATGAACATATGCACCAGGCACAACTCAACCCCAGTCTTTATTCCAGAACATGCCCCTCAATCCAGCCAACAGTTGCCTTGAGTTCCCAGACCTCCACTGGGGAGATGCTAACGTTCTAGATAATGAATATAATACAGCATGTTAACAAGGCTCAAGCTGGTTGAAAAATCACTATTTGTATCTATGCTTTGGCTTAATAGTTCCTTTAATAATTTTTCTTTCTTCTCTTTACTCATTCTATGTCTCCGAGATTACAAAGGCAGAAATCATGGCCCTTTGCTTTTTTTGTTCGCATATTGACAGAAATAAAGTACTAAGAAAGTTCTGGCTTTTGTCTTTCTTACCTTTAAAAATCTAAAAGCATACTTAAAATGGTCACTATAACCCAAAACCACTAGGTCTTAAAAAAAGGAAAATTCCTTTCTCAAAGTCACATTATTTGCTATAATAAAATCAAGTCCTTTTTTCTTTTAATTTCAATTTCTTTTATCTAAGAGTTAATGAGTTCACCTGGGTTTAAGGAGATTTGTAATGGATTTTTAAATCCTTACTATTATTATTTTTATTATAACACTAGGTTATTAATACCAAGCTAAAAATGTCACTCAACATGCAAAATGAAGTGCTAAGTATCTTTTAGCTTTTAAGAAGTACATCATATAAAGAGTCCATTATGGAAATAATCTCAGGTTATAGCCAGTTCTCAAAAGACCTGGGAAATAAGATTTTTAAATCATAGTGTTACAGGCCATTAGAAGAAATAAATTTGTAAAGCATACTAAAATTTCAGCCTAAGAAATTCTTCTCAGAGAACAGTGAAAATTTGTTCTAAAATCATAATCATATATTTATGACTGTCACTTAAAGATAAAATTACTAATCGTCAGTGATGATAACACAAACTTCTTCAGGATTTGCACTTGATATGACCTGCCAGCCTGGAGTAGATATAGGACAATAAGAGGAACGGTTGCCCTCTGTCCACTGACTGATATTACTAGGAAATGGCAAATATACGGAGTCATCCCCTCAGCCTGTCCTCACAGAGACAGGAAGAGGCAAGGCAGATGCTCTCACATCCACAAAACAACATGCTCCAGGTATCAACTGTGGTCAGTGTAGTGTCAAGAGGAAGAGAAGGAAAGGGATCGGGAATCCTTCACTGGATAAGGGAGAGTGATGAAGCTGGAGGAGATGCTACCTCATCTGCTTTCTGGGGAGGTGAAGGGGCTCCAGGGCTGTGTCAATAGCTCCAGATATTCTGTTGGAGTGAAGTGAATAGTGAGGGTGGGGCAGACAGGAGGAGCTGAATTCTTGTAGGACCCAGAACACCTGTGCCTGTGACATTTGTGAATGGAATAGGGTGACGTGGTGTTGCGGGATATTAGTCTAAGATGTGCTGACTTTGTTCATGCTGTGGGACATTTGTTTAATGATGCAAGCATGTGTTGCATTCTTTTACGTTGCATTTCTTTAACTCTTTAAAGCTGTGTTACTTTGCCTGACTAAATCACCTGACTGATCTCATAAAAAGCTGAGCAGTCAAAAGTTTGACAGGAGAGGGGACTAGGTGGGGCTGCCAGGCCCGAGAGCAAGGAGCAAGAAAAGGAGAGAGGACTACAAGGGGCAGCCACCCGGCCACACAACCAGCCACAGAGTAAGAAGGGAAGAAAGACATATAGAATAAAGAAGGTTTTAAAAATCCCCAAGGCAGAACATAGAAGAAAAGAAACAGGATAATTTAAGTTAGAAAAGCTGGCTAGAAACAAGTCAAGCTAAGGCCAGGCATTCATAATTAAGAATAAGTCTCTTGTTTAGGAGCTGGGTGGTGGGCCCCCAAAAAGAGTAAAAAAGAAAAAAAACAACTACAGTGTGGTTTGTGACTCATATTTTGATTCATATTCTTATGAGAATGAGGAAAATTCATCTCACTTCCACTACGTAAAAAATCATCATCCCTAGCAGAGTGGGCTTATGGTGCTGCATGTGAATGAGTCGGCACCAAAATTAGAGAGCACTGCAAATAATAGGAATGATGGTCTTGATCATGTAAATGTCTCCTATCCAAAACTGTGTTCCACTCAATACTATGAAGCAGAACTCTGTGTATGTGTATATTTAAAATGTCTTTTAAGTTTTTAGTTGAATGATAAATACAATCACATCCTATAAAGCTGTTCAAAATCCAGTAGCTAGAGAGGTCATGGGCCAAAAGGGGAACATATTGCCTTTGTTTTCCTAGATGGACATGTTGTCAAACTGTCATTTAATTATTGATATTCATACACATAGACAATAACCACTCTCAGTCTAGAGCACAGAAGTTGATTTTTGCAGAGAGCAATGATTAATACCAAGACTCCTCTGGTCAAAGCGCTGCAAAATAAATAGCAACTACCAAGGAAACATTGAAGAAGAAAGAACTGAAGAACTACGGGTTGGGGAAGGGCGTCATAAAATGCTACCATTGAGGTGTGACATTGTTATTGCAGTCACAAACACACAGCAGTTATGGATTCCTCATGAGATTGGACCCTTCAGCATTCCATCCATTCCTGTGGGGCTACTGTCTGTTAATTATTGTGTATGTGGAGAGACATTTTCTCTAATGATGCAGCCACTGCATGGGACTAGTTAAGAAGAAGGGTTTCAGTGAAAAGAATGGGGTACCCAAAGGTAAAACTAGGGGAACACAGTCACAATATATTGGATGTACTCATGAAATTTATCAAAAGTAAAAATAGTAATAATAAAGGAAAGAAATTAAATAGCATAGTTTAGAATTCCAAAGATGCAATGAAACTGAGCATTTCTTCCTTAGAAAATACTTTCAGAATAAGTAATCATACAAGACAGTTGGGCTTCTGACTTCAGACTCACACTTCCTTTCTCTTTTTCTTAACCAATATCAACATTCCACAGGTTAATCACCATCTACCACTAACAATGCTCTGTAGGCCATAACTCAAACAAACACAATTAATTCACAGGTCCTGAAGGCTGGAAGACACTGCAGAGCATCCGGGTGATTTTACACAAGGAACACAGAGTTGACCTGGGACTCAGATTTTCTGGAATTTTCTAAAAGTGTGTCAGATTCAAATCAAAGTTGCCGTGGGATATAGACATAAATTCAACTTTTGACAAAAATGGACCATGGTACTGATATAATCATCTAAAATTACTGCTGTATTAGCCACTGGATTGTTAACTTTAGGTGTCTGGTTTGAGTTATCAAATAAAGATAACAATACTACATTCCTAATATGATCCAGGGAAACAAAGCACAAGATAATTACTCAGACATTATCTATTAAAATGGGATTTTTATTTTAATTGTTTGCTTTATACTATGCCAAATATGATATGGCACAGTATATGGAAAGTGGTGGAATGTGCCAACTTAAATTTACTTATAAATCTTTATTTTTTATATATAACATATATGCAGTGCTTTGGATGTTATACACTGAATCTTTCTTGTTTTTTCTTTGTGCATAATGAAACCAAAGCAAGAAAAAGACAATTCTTTATTTGTAAAGATGATTCGAAGAAGTCTTTTAATCTAAAAGCAAGAGAGCAGAAGTGTGTGTGTGTGTGTGTGTGNGAAGACAAACTACAAATGAACATATTTTACTATATTAAAAATACTCAATTCTATGCACTTAATTACTTTTTAATAAATTCAATTTTACTTATTACTACTACTACAGATTTTTGCAAAACTGGTGAGAAATTTTACAGAGGAAAGCAGGTTTTTGTTGTTTGAACCACAATTATTTTTTAAAAACCTCTTAAAGGAAAGGAGTAAGAAGAGCCGACGTGGGTGGGTGTGGTGACACATGCCTGTCATCTCAGCATCCAGGATGCTGAGTTAAGAGGATGGAGAACTCAAAGCCAGTCTGTGCTGTGTATCTATCTGTCTGTTCCTAGAAGGACTGTCTAGGTTTTCATAGGTTTATGATCCAGGTACCTTGATACTAGTCAGGACTGTGTTAAACCTCAGCCACTGTTACATTCTGAACAATAAATGGGTTTCTTCACCTCCAAGCTTCGGGAATATGACTAATTCTGTGTTGCATCCCCTAATACGTAGTTTCACTTTCTTCATTTCCAGATACCATTGGTAAATCACAGTCCAAAACTATGAAATGAAAAATATCTGAATTAAATGATTCATAACTGTTTGATTGCTTATGATGAGTAGCTTGGTAAGTCTCATGTACACCCCATCGAGTACACCACATCCACTCTGTATGTGCTACCCTCCCAAAAGTCACTTAGTGACCATCTCAGCTACCCTGTTGAATTTCATGCGGAAGTATTTCCTGTCAGGTAAGCCTTACATAACGGACTGTTACTACATCTCCGTCATTCATTGCATTTCAGTGTATCGTCCAGGATGAATTGTCTTATTTCAGGGTGAGCAAGTGACGGCCATTTCCAGCAGCAGAAGAAAACCTTCTAGGTTACGGGCAACAGCCAGCAGTTCAAGCTCTGCACCTGAAACACCACTGCCGGGTTAATAGGGAGGCTGCTCTCAGCCAAAGCTGAATGAGACTGCTGTTCTCTCTTCTTCCCGTCTCTCCACTCTTTTCCTTCTCTTTACCTCCCTTTTTTTCCTCATTCACTCAGGTCCACCCCTGGGTTTTCACCTCATAAACTCTCAGAATCTCTAGTCTGTGTTTTCTCACAGGTGTTTCTTTTTTTAAAAATTATAGTTTAATCAAATATTTAATATTTAATTTATATATATTTAAATTAGGTCAGTGTCAAAATTCTGGAAAAATGTAGAATTTAAAAAGAGAGTGTACAATAGCCAGGTGTAATAGATTACTGAAACTAGAATACTTTATTACCATGATTAAACATATTATTAAAGATTTGACTGTGTGCCTGCAGAACAAGTGGGACTCTCAAGTTATACATGGTTTGGACAATTGGAGTAATTTGTGGTTAGGAAATATGACGTTTGGGAGAACTTATTTAGATGATTTATGTCACGTGTGTTTATTTTATTCCAATTTAGAGCATTCTAAAATAAGAAGTTACAATGTGGCTTCTAAGATACAACCAGATATTCAAATACTCTTGATTTAATTCATGAAAACACCCAAATTGCAAGATTTTGTTAAGTTTTACTTTTTTTCCTTAGCTGCATCACTGCTTAAAAATGTAAACCAAAT
>LOJH01063996.1:8916-19567 GCA_001685095.1 Ellobius talpinus
AAAAAAAATCCCATACTAGTCCAACAGGAATGTTCAGTGTACAGAGGTAGTTCTCATACAGGGCAGATGACCTGAATCCAATAACAAGCTCCAGATTCCCACAAGAGAGCAGTAGAGAATTGCCTCCCAAAAGTTGTCCTTTTACTGCCACCAACCACAATAGATAAGTAGTAATAAGATGAGAATCTCTTGTTTTTCTTCCTTTTCCTTCCTTCATTTATCCTCATTTTCAATCCATTTGATTTTTCTATATTTTTGGTTTACAATAGTAAGGTAAAAGTAAATTTTTTGAATTAGAAGCAAATTCAGATCCAAAACCAAACATGCATGTACCTCTTTGATTAGGGCAGTTAAATTTTATGAATTGATGCATAATACTTCTAAAGAGTATAAAACATTACCTTTGTGATTTACCATAATTTTCTTTCCTTGCACAACTCTATATGTAAATACTTATCTATTGACCCATATTTGCTTAAGAGATTATTCAATACATTTGAGTATCAGCAGAAATAATTTTAGATAAAGCAGGGATTTTATCTCTGGCTGAATATGTTTCATATTTTAAAATGTATTTGAGAGAGTTTTTCCTATGTCATGATAAAATACTATATTTTTATTGAAATATTTTTCTTATTATTTTCATGGCATGATATAACCACATTGTTTTCTAGTCTCCATTAGTGCTTGTTACTTTGATCCACTTACAGCTATGCACCATCATTTTATATTATCTTTCACTTCGTTTTTGTCATTAAGGTTTATATTTTCATAATTCTGAAACCAAGTTAAATCATTTTGCAACAATCTCTTGTCATTTTCTGTCCAATTGTAATTATTTTTTCTTGTTTCCTGTTGTCTTAAATTTGATTAGTCTTGTTACTCATTTCCTATCTATTGCTTTCAATTTGATTTTCTTGTCTCTGGCTCTAATATGGCTTACAATGCAGTTTTCTTCCTAATTTGGGTATTTGATGTTCATTTATGTTCGTTCAGTTACCACTCATATGCATAGCTGTGTGTTCATGTAATGCTATTTCTTCTAGAGAAAATTGTTTAGCTTCATTTATGCCTTTTCATATGTATTTACTTGTAACTGGTTTTGACTTAAATGATATTTTAAAGGCTTTATTTGTACCGTCTCTAATTTTTCACAGCCTTATGAGTGAGTAAACCTTGTTAAATTTGTGAAGTGTCTTTTTAGCCAGTTTCATATGTGATTTACAATATCTTTTCATCCTCTTTTTTTGAGTTGGTTCTATACTCTTCCCACTCTGTTCGAACAAATATACCTGGCATAGTGTCATATTAGTTTTGTTTTGCTTTAGTTTTTGTTTGTGTGTATCGTATGTATCCTTATACATTCAACTTAATTCTATATTTGACTTTCCCAAAGAGAGAGCAAAGATTAAACTTACATTCAAATTTTAAGTTGTCAATTTAAATCATACTTAATAAATTGATAAGCTTTCACTTTACTATTCACTGCAGGTATTTTAATTACACATGCCTTTCAATGTGCATGATGGATATTAATACATCAAATACTCAACATGCCTAGATTAGAGTTATTAACATAGCCTAATTTCTTAAGTATTCATGCTGCAAATTTTAATTAGTATCTTATATCACCATAACATCTTTAGCTCATGTTTTTGTTGACATGCTCAAATTTCCTGTAGAATCTTCTAAATATTTCCATGCTATTAATATTTTTATTATTTTTTATGTTTTTGATCTTGTAACATAATTACATATTTTCCTTCTCTGCCTCCTTCCTTCAAACTTCCCCTACCCATATATCTCTTCTTGCTTACATTGAAGTTCCTAGCCTTTGATTTCATTAATTAAATCCTCAACCTTACACAAAGAACTACAGACAACTAAGGAAAGCTAATAAAGGCAGAAATCATCTTCCCCAGGGAGGAACTCGCCACCTGGCTATCCAATAATATTAATATATTATGTTATGTGACACGATACCACTCTTGCATGATTCTATGTAAACACAGCTTTTAGGACAGATGCATGTGACATTTCGTCCCTCTTTGTGTGGCCCATGTCTGTCAGTATGTGCCTGGGTACATGCATGCCAATGTCTGCCTTCTTAGAAGACAACGAGGTGGTAAATAATGTTTGTTTTGTCTGCTTATGGTTTCTTTATGTTCCCAGATTCCCCTCGGTCCTATTTCAGCATCAGAGCTTAGCCTTCCTTCACATAGTGACTTTATTTGGTGCAAACAGCGAACTTAGGTTTCAGGAAGACTGCCACTATGAAATGTGGAACTCAGAGACACAGACAGGACCTGCCTAGCTATATAGCAAAAGTTGGGGCAACCAGAAAGTGATGCAAAACATATAGCAACTGATCAAATTTCTGGAGGTTGAAAACAAGCCAGTCTGAGAGCTAGAACTGTAGGGAAAACTATAGCATGATTGTCCAACATTTCCGTGAACTTTGTGTCAAGGAATATCACCAACTTTTCCATGAGAGGGTCAGAGAACAGTTGATAGTGTTGGATGGTACAAGAAGTTAATCTTGAGTTATATAGCCCTGTAGGAAGATAACGTTTACCAGACCAAAAGGAGCCAACCTGGAGTCTGCCTGGAGCTGACAAAAGTCCTGTCTGTGCCTAGCCAGTAAAGAGCTACCAAGCAGTGTTCCTTGACGGCCTAGAAACAGGCACTGTCAGAGGTCCTCATGGAGACCTCAATGAGAGACAAGCATGAGCTGTCAACTATCAACTGTCACCCAGCCTGTGTGCTGGGAGGGTATAAGCGAGTCTGCTATAAGCCTTCAACCTGATTCCTGGCGTCTGTGTTTGATGACTTCGTACCTTTTCACCCCTTTCCCCGAGGAAGGCATTAGGACCCAGCAATATCTGGCCTCCAGAACAGGGACGACTGACAGGTTTTGAGTTTGCCTGGTCAGAGCCCTTTTTTTTTTCCGTTGTGGCTGTAATTTTTGTCTTTTGCCTGGCACTGGTTCTAGTCATCTTCCTCTCCTCATTCACAGTGCTGTGCAGCGCCCCAAAATGGTGTGTTTTCAGTAAAAGGTCCCTTTGGCAAGTAAGGGTTGGGATCCCCATCCTTTTCTTCTTTGGAAAGGCCCCTTGGTCCCTTCAGCAGGTAATCGTTGAGACTCCCATTCTTTCCTTCATGTTGTCTGTCATGGTTGTCTATGGGTTTGATTAGGAAGGCACGTTTTTTTTCTGTTTCGGTTCATCCAGCGTCTCCATACAAGGGCTGACACACAAGGAGGTGGAACCAAGGCTTGACTTCTGAACACTGACCACCTCTGGAAACAGTGTGAGCTTAAGGCTGTGGCCTAAAGAACCACGGAAGTTCCCCACTAATCACTAGACAAAGGTCCGATAAAATTTCACACCCCAGTGGAGTGTTGAACTCCTGCTGTCCACCTCAGAGGGGTGCTGACAGGCAGGGTGTGGAGTTACCTGTCATCTGAGGAAGTGCTGCCTTAGCCTCAGTAGAGAAAAGTGAACTCATGGAGGCATGGGAGACGAGGGCCCGCAGGCTGGTGCTGGCCAGGCCTGAGGTGTGTGAACTGTGACCGGTGTGAGCTTCCTGCTCCACTGAGGTCTCAGGGTGTTGTCCATGTCTGGGATGTAGGTGACATTCTGAGGTGTGGGCAAAGCAGTAATAGGTTTCTTTAGCCTGGTTGCAACTAGGTTGTAGTGAAGGCTCTGGGTTCCTCTCAGACCTCCACTGGACTGTGTACCTGTCATCTAAGCCGCCTGCTTCGTCAGGTGCTTCTGTCTTTCTAGGCGGTCCCAATAGCTCTGTGGCCTTGCGCACTTGACACCGCAGACCTCACAGTAGTGCGTGGAGGGAGGCCTGGGGCCGGCCTTGAGCTTTGGCAGCCTGTCCAGGAACTGCAGTGTGTCGCTGATAAAGCTGGGGTCTCAGGTCCTGTGGCCTGGCCTGCCCCAGGAGTCCAAGCCCATCAGAGCTTTCCAAGATGCCTGCTACTTCTGCAGGACCCACTAGGTCGTCAGTGGCTGGTCAGAGCAGTGGGAGCTTGGGACTGGCCCACAGAGTGAGGGTGTAACTAGCTGCTCCGAGGTGTCCTCACAGCTACTGATCCCCTTTGACTCTTGGCAGCTGATGGGTGGATGCAGCAGTGGCCACAACTTTATGCTGCAGCTGTCAATGTATGCCCTCGGCTACCTGGGGCTGATCTTTATTTGGGTGCTGCTGGTGCTTGGGTTTCTCACCTGGTGCCACAGGAGCCACAGCCCCAAAGCCTGTGCTGTGTGCTGGTGTTGGAGGACAAGGAGCAAGTTGTGCACATCGGAGTGCGTGCTTGTGATCTGCCTGCCTGGGTTCGCTTTCCAGACACTGAAAGAACAGAATGGCTAAATAAGATGGCAGAACACATGTGGGCCTTTATTTGTCAATTTATAAAGAATCTCTTTAGAACTAGCTGTGTGGGGAGCATATGCCCACCTCAGAAACCTTGGGCTTCACATAAGTGAACATGGATCAGCAGTCCCTTAGAGTCAACGGTGTTAAGGTTTATACTGAAAATGTAAACAGAAAACAAATTATTCTGGACCTTCAGATTAGTTTTGCAGGAAATTGTGAGATTGATTTGTAGATCAAGCAATATTTTTGTGGAGCTGGTATGAAAAGATTTCAGATTCATGGGACAATGTGTATGATCCTGGAGACCTTGATTGGTGACATGTCTTTAATTGGAGCACTGTCCATCTTCTTCCCTAGAAAACCACTTTTAGAGATTAACTGGACAAGACTGACTAATCTCCTAGACATCCCAGGACTGAATGGTTAATCCAATACTATCATTTTGGATAAAATATCAAACTAATTGACAATCATTTGCCAAAAAAACCAAGATCTTAGCAAGGCTCCCTACACTTCCAGTAAAGATACAATTCCTTGCAATTCCTTCCTCTACTCCCATCTTTCACATCACAGCAGCCTTTCCAGATTCCAATAACGACTCAGAGGACTGAGCACTGGTTTCTATTACGTATTAGATCTTACTACCTAAGCACCTATAGCTCTTTAATTCTCAGAAAAACTGTAGTCCCAATTCAATTAAAAATCAATGCTGGGTGGAGTTGGAGTGTGGCTCTCTCCTCTACTCCTAAGCATATTAGAAGAAAAATTCAGAAGGGCCACCTAGTGTGGGACAGAAGAAAAATAAAAATCTAGAGACTATTGTTGTCAAAATTCTGTCATCTCCCCAAAATTCAATTTCTCCCCTCATTTATTTTTAACTCTTTAGTACCTGTTTTGTATAAGCAACCTAAGTAAATATTGACGGACTGATAGGTAAAATAAATAATAGATAGATGATAGAAAAATAAATCAATAGACAAATCATAGATGATAGGGGATTGATGGATAGAAAGATAGATACATAGATAGATAGATGATAGATTATAGATAGATCATAGATAGAAGATAAATGATAATAGATGTGATATACATATTCAGTAAAATATTATTACATTTTACCATATTTATCTTCTTTTTAATTATTTGTGTGCATATGTATGTTTCTGTGTCTGCATGTATGGCCCTGCCTATTTCTCTCACAATTCAATGACTTTCTGGAAATTTGGAAGATTTCTCATACCATTGACATACTCTACAATCCACTGGGACATGCCATTGTGGAGAGGATCAACAGAACTCTTAATGAGCTGTTGGCCATGGCTACCTTGCCAGAGGCTGGGAGAGATAATCATCTGGCCTTAACAGAGGTCCTTTTCCATACAAACTTCCTCAGTTTTAATGACAAAAGGCTCAACCCAGCTTCCAAGCACTAGGCATCCCTTCCAAGGAATGCACCTCTGCCTCTGGTGATATGGAGAGATCCTATCCCCTCCAATGGTGGAGACCAGCCTCCCTACTAACCCAAAGGAGAAGGTATGCTTGTATTTTTTCTTCAGACTGCCACAACACCAATATGGGTTCTGGTAAGAGATGTACATGAATCAGTCTGCCTCCACCAATCAGGGAATAACCCAGGATGGGTAATGTAGATACTCTCCTTTCTTGCTCTCATTGCCCCACTATCAAATTTGATTTATTTATTAGGGGCAGTGGTTATGGCCTTTGACTATTCAATATTTTCCAAAAATGTTTTGCATAATATAAAAAGGCTATTGTACCCCTAATGGATGTTCACCTGTGCATTAATTGGTAGGGGGATTTAATTAACTCTTATTCTCCACAAATGTCTTATGCAGGAGATCAAACACAGATAGCAACTAAGGCGACTCTTCAGGTGTTAATGGTTCTTGGGCAGCATTCTTCCACCATAGGAGGTTATGCATTCCTATTCTTACTTATATGCAATTTAAAAGGCTATTATTACCTATTACCCCATCTTGGCAACTCTCCAGGAATGAATGCTCTTCAAGAGATGGTAGTCAAATTTGGGTACAAGCTTGTTTGGCAGGCCAACCTAAGACAAACACACTCTAGTTCCTGAGCCTTCCTAAGGTGCGGTCAACAAGGCCTGAGCAAAGAACTCTGGCTACTGCTGAGTACCCTATGTAATTAATAAAATGAATGTGAATATGTAGGAAGATAAGGCCTACCAGGCCAAAAGGAGCCAAATTGGAGTCTTACCTGGAGTTGTCCAAAGTTCTGTCTGTGACTAGCCAATAAGGAATTATCAAGCAGTGTTTCCTGACTACCTAGCAACAGGCACTATCAGAGGTCATGATCATGCTCATAAAAGATGAGCATAAAAGATGAGCATAAGCTGTCAACTGTCAACTGTCACCCAGCCTGGGTGCTGGGAGGATATATAAGTTTTTCCTCACTGTTAAATAAAGAAGTTTGCTGTTAGCCTTCTACCTGACTCCCACTGTCTGTGGTTGTTGACTTTGCACATTTTCATGAACTCCCCCTGAGGAAAATGTTAGGACCCAGAAATATAGGCCCAAATCTTCCTTCATTCCAGATATTTCTTTCCAGGGTAAAAGACTTTACCAGAGCCTTATTTAAAGTGGGAAAACAATATTGTTCTCACACCATTGTAATGTGCATTTAAAGAAGAGAGGGCTAAGGAAATGGTTCAGCCAGTATATACTTATTTAACCATGAGATCCTGCATTGCTTTGCATTACCAACATAAATAGGCAGGTAACATCAGTGCTGTGATCATGGAGACAGATTGGCCCCTGAACCTTGCTTATGAGCCAGTCTAACTGAATTAGTAAGCTCCATGTTAGTGAGAGATACTACCTAAGAAGAGTGATCTAAGAAGATATATGAAGTTGACTCTTGTACTGAGCATGCATGTGTAAAAATATGCAACTTTACCCACATGGATATGTTCAAACAAAAATATCCAAGTGAAAATAATTTATTCAAAAGTAGGAGAGATACACAATTGAGAAAACATCTTTCTAGTCAAAACCTAGAAGTAAGGTTAACCAATTACATAAAATTATACACAATTTTCCTTCCATAACACTATATAAATAGTTTTATTAATTTTATTCTTCATACTTGATTGCCTTGCCAACCTTATTACAAAGGGAGGTGGTTAGTCTTACAGCAACTTGATATGTCATGCTCTGTGGATACCCATGGGAGGTCTGTCCCTTTCTGAATAGAATCAGAAGAGGGATGGATTGAAGGCAGGGAAGGGAGGAGAGAAAAGAGGTGAAAATGCAACTGAGATAGAAAATACATAAATTTATAAAAAGAGCATATTGCCACTAAAAGTACTATAAGACACAGAATCCTTTTATAGGAATCCCAAATTTTTAAGCAGGAAATAGGATAAGCAAACTATAATTTTATAGATTCCAGAGCAATAAGAAACACTTGGATAAAACCCAACTTAGATGACTGTTGATTCAAATTAATATGAAGTTCTACTTATCTCAGTTTCTGTTACTGAGAACATGTGCTCAGTTTCCAAAAAATATAATGGAAACCTCAAATTGTCTGAAGAGTAAAACTAAGACTTAGAACCAAACTTATACATAATGTAACCATTAGAATTATCTGACAGGGAACTTCAAATAGCAATAATTAACATATTAGGGCTATATGAAAATAGTAGACAACATTCAGGAACAGATGGATAAACAGATATTTTTAAATTCACAGTGCTGAAGTCTAACATGTCTGATTATATAACTTTTACCTCTACTTTAGCTATGAAAAATTTCAAACCAGTGTCTAGAAAAAAATGAGATATGTTGATATTGACATTGGTGACATTTTAATACTAGGGCAAAATATTCTTTGTCAAAAATCAGGTGTTCATAAGTGTGTGCATTAATATTCCAGTCTTCGATTTGATTCTATTCATCAAACTATTTGCTTTAATACCAATACCAAGCTGTTTTTATTGCTGTAGCTCTATTTTGCTTGGTGCTGGTGGTGTTCAGCAGGTCCTTTAAGAGAGATATTCCTGATCCAGTGGTAGCAGATAAAAACAAAACAAAACAAACAAACAAAATGTTTTGTTTCGAAACTGGCAGCATAAATCGCTCTGACTCTTTAAGGAGCCTGAGCACTAGAATGGTATTCGTGAGTCCGGAAGCTTGTGTGCCCAATAGGGGTCAGGAGGAAAGTAGCTAAGACCATGTCCATGGCTCAGTATCCTCTACCTGGGCAGGTAGCAGAATCAGGTATATTAGGTGTGCAAAAACAGGTGAACATGACAGATTCCTGCTACCATACACAGAGATATTTCCAAGTCTTGTATTGCACTGCTTGGCAAATTTAGCAATTACTCAGATATAAAGGGTTTCTATGCTGCATGCTTCTTCTCAGAGTCAAAGTGGCGAGCACGGCTCCTACATAGCAGTCCCAGTGCTGGCAGTAATGGCATGTCTGCCATTTTGAAAGGTGTAGCGATGCAGAGCCAGCACCAGTGGCTGCTGTGACCAAGCTGCTTACCATTTAAAAGCTCTCTAGGACAAAAAAGGTTGACAGATACACCATAGGACAGACTCAGACATAAAAGAGCTTTAAATGAATCACAGTATTGGAAAAATGTATGCAGGCTTAAGAAAGAGGAAAAAATAGAGTGAGTAATAAAAAAATAGTAAATGATTTAAAAAAAAAACCAAAATCTTTAAAGAGACAGAGTAAACTTCCAAAAAAGTAATTGGAATAATGAAAAACAAGCCACATATAAATGGTATATACACAGAGTCTTTACATTTTTTGACTTTGAAGGAGAAAAGTACAGAGAGACATTTCATTCATTATTTAGGCTGCTAAGCTAAAACAACAACAACAACAACACACACATATATTAAAGGATTCTTGACTTCAAAATTTGAGTCTAAGGAAATGTTGCTTTGAACAAGAGGTTCTTCTTTTGTTTCCACAGAGGATGAGAACCTATGGAATCCTTTCAAATTAATGTGATTTGATGGACCAAGACAACACAAAGGTCTCCATGAAAACCCCCCAAAAGAAAATACTTCACTCAACAAATTGCAGGAAGCATTTTGGAGAGAACTACACACAAATTCTCTAAATGATTGTTTTAAATGTTTGTTTATATTTAAAGGAGGATATGCTATAAAGATTTGCATTGCTATGGATATTGGTGTATTTATATAAACTAGAGGTCAATTTTGTTATTTTTGTGTTTCTTCTCTTGATTAAGCCATTGTGTTTGTATAGCTCATTTAAAAGTGTAATGTATAATTAAGAAATAAAAGTTAATTGATAATCACCTATAATAGTAAAACTTGTAGTCATGTTAGTTAGGTTTTCTAAATATATAAAGATATATAGATAATCTTCAAATCTTTCAAAGACCATGGAATATGGCACTTAAAATATTTTAAATCATGAGCTGCTAGCTGGAACCTTGCAAGTAGGCCATGATCCTCATGATAAAAATGTAAAATAATGGAAGTGGGTTAATTCTAGACATAAGACCTAGCTAGCAATAAGCTTAAGTTATTGACCAAGCAATATTGTAAATAATATATTTTCTCTGTGGTTATTTCAGGGCTGAGCAGCCAGGAACAAAAAAGCTGCCTCCAACAACAGATATATACTCACTCATAAGTGGATACTAGCTCTAAAGTAAAGGACTAGAGTCCATGGTCCTAGAGAAGCTAAGTGACAAGGTTAACCTCTCTCCCCCCCCAGTCCACCTGGGAAAGAGAAATATATAAGATAGTCTGAGAAAATTGTGAGCATGGGGGTATGGGGAGAAGGAAAGACTGAGGGGGAACAGGAGGAGAGAAGGGGACAAGGGGATAACTGACAAAATGGGATTGTCAAGGTGAAGGAAGAACAGAGGTGAGGGCAAGGAAAGAGACATTTTGATTGAGAGAGAAATTATGGGGCTTGCAAGAAACCTGACACTAGAGAAATTCCCAGGAACCAACAAGAATGATCTCAGCTAAGACCCTAAGCAATAGTGAAGAGGGTGCCTGAACTGGCGTTGCCCTGTAGTCTGATTGATGACTATCTTAAATGTCACCATAGAACCTTCATCCAGCAAGTGATGGAAACAGAGGCAGAGGCCCACAGAGGAGCTCAGGGCTCAGCTCCCAAAGTCCAATTGAGGAGGTGGAGGAGTGAGAATATGAGCAAAGAGGTCAACACCATGATGGGGGACACTCACTGAAACAATTTACCTGAGCTAATGGGAACTCAC
>LOJH01063997.1:0-12323 GCA_001685095.1 Ellobius talpinus
ATGTAGATTAGATCTATGTAAGTCTCTCTTAGGGTCTTCATTGTTGTCTAGGTTTTCTGGGATTGTGATTTGTAGGCTGGTTTTCTTTTCTTTATGTTTAAAAATCACTTATGAGTGGGTGCATGTGATAATTGTCTTTCTGGGTCTGGGTTACGTCACTCAAAATGATGTTTATTGAGCAAGTCTTAAGACCTAGTAGAGAGTTGTTGGTTACCACCAAAGTATGCATAGCACTACTGAATCTTTAGGGTTATCATTCCATGCTGGTAATTGTTATGTTTTCTAAATGCCATAGCTGGCACAACTACTTTTTAAGTACATTTTCCTGTCCTGCCCATGAACATATTTTCACCATCCTACAAAGACTATTTTTCCATAGTGCACAAAAGAGATACTTAGTTGTAGCTTGTGGACTGTGGTGCCTAAGAAGTCAATCCCAAGATATTTTTTGTCTTAGTGAATGCATGTGTGTATGTTGGGGGTGTAGCTATTTTTGGTGGTGTTCCTTTTCTCAAGAAAAAAAGATGAAGCTGGAATAAACTATCAAAATTATTTCATTAAATTTTTGGAAGTCAAGTGAAACATTTCAAAGACAAAAAATACAAAGATTTCTCCTCATCTAAGGCACCAAGAATTGATTGCTGAAAATATTTGATTTTGTGTTAATAATTATTGTTTTTTTAATTCTTGCTGCTATTGTTGTGTATGTATTTGTTAGACCAGTAAAAAAAAAAAATCTAGTAACTGTGGCAGAAAATAGAAACAAAAAGACAAAAGTAAGGGAGACAAAAAGAGTGTATGACTCTGGTTCCTCTGTAGTTCTGTTTAAGTACCAGGCCTTCTTTAGATAGACAGCACATTTTATTTCTGTTTATGAGAATCTATTGGGAGAAAACATTAAAATTCTAAGGATTTCCTATCACTACCCCATTCAGTAAATATTCTTTTGTGATATTAAAATTAATGTTTGTTCTAATTTTCTTTATAACAAATATAATAGCTTGTTATCTCTAAACAGGTATCAAATAAATCAAACTGGCTATGGCAGCACACAGCTATAATCCCAACACTCACTGAGGGTTTGAGGTTAATCTGGGTCAATTATAAAGTTCTGGGAAAGACTGATATGTGAAGGAAGATCATTTCTTTGAGAAACATAAAAGATACTTAGAAATGGTGGTGTGTTCCACCTGAAATGTTTCAAAAAATAATCTATTACAAGCTTGAAAATGAATTATACACACTGTATTGAATTATCGAATAACATTCCAAGTGCCATGATTATTACAAGGAATGCCATATTTGCCTATTTAGTAATATTGGTATTTTCTTGAGTAAGAAACTTCACAGAAACATACAGTAATCTGTTCACAATAAGAGATAAAACAGTTTGAATATATTTTATTCTAAATAGTTTGGCCAACGGGGCAGAAAAAGCACCTTTCTTTTTTTCTTTTCCTCTTATTTTAGACTTATTTATGCATATGATTATTCTGCTTACATGTAGATAAAGAAACTACTTATATGCCTGATGTCTGTAGAGATCGGCAGAGAGGATGACATCTCCAAGAACTGCAGCACAATTTCTGATTGGTCTTATTAATAAAAAACTGGAATCAGATATTAAGGGGAGAAGATGAAAGATCAGAGAAGCAGAAAAGCCAGCCATTAGTTCTCACCTCTATGAAATCTTCAGAACGAACGGGGTGTCCTTTCTCTACAAAGCCTCAGACTGAATGCCATCTCTACAAAATTTCAGACGGAATCCTGAGCTTCACA
Organism: Ellobius talpinus; assembly: GCA_001685095.1. Lineage (NCBI taxonomy): Eukaryota > Metazoa > Chordata > Mammalia > Rodentia > Cricetidae > Ellobius > Ellobius talpinus. Next base: position 1,780 of record LOJH01063997.1, read on the forward strand.
GAACTGTATTATGGACAGTTGTGAGCTATGGATTCTGGGAAGTGTATCCAGGTCCTCCGCAAGAACAAGTGCCCTTAACTCCTAAACCATCTCTCCAGCCCCCAAAGCACATTTCTTAATTTAATATTCTGAACTTGCATCCTGATGCTGTATTAGTAGAAAATAGAAAGAAATGTAAGCTTTTTTACAATAAATTATCTCTCTTTCTTTCAGAGATATACAATAATTCTATGATCTTATGCTGTAAAAGCCACATCCTTTCCAGAATTGTCCTATCCGGGTACTGCAAAATCAGAAAACTCGGCTTTGCTTTGAACTGCCATTTTTGTGTTGCCGTTGTTGTTTTCTGTCAAAGTAATGAGTTTGACACTAGTGTCTTGTGTCCTGTTACAAGCTAGAAGCTTCTGTGTAGAGGCCTTTAGTCATCCACACAAAGTGAATGTAGGCATGATGAAGGGCTTAGACATTTAACAAAAATTGAAGGGCCTTGCAAAATGCAGGTAAATTTTATATTTTGTAGAGTGATGTATGAGTGTGTGAAATGACCAAAAGACAGGTTTCTTTTTTTAATATTTATTTATTTATTATGTATACATATTCTCTCTGTGTGTATTCCTGAAGGCCAGAAGAGGGCACCAGACCCCATTACAGATGGTTGTGAGCTACCATGTGGTTGCTGGGAATTGAACTAAGGACCTTTGGAAGAGCAGGCACTGCTCTTAACCTCTGAGCCATCTCTCCAGTCCCCAAAAGACAGTTTTTAATATAACATTTTTTTATTATTTGAGGATGTCATACAAACATACAACACATTTTGATTATATTGTCCTCATTTTTACCATTAACTCCCCCAGATCCACTCCTTATATTTATCTCTTCCCAATTTCATGTACTCTATTGTCTTAGTAACCCACTGACTCCAGTTTGTGTTAAGCATATACTCCTGGGTAGGGTATATTCACTGGTTGCCCACCGTAAATTCATATTGTTTCTGTTGTTGAAGATACTAAATACTTTGCTCGTAGTACATTGGTAACAATCTGGAAATTTCATTTCTGCTGGTTAGCTTTCTTAGTACCAGAAATTACAGTCCAGAATACATATATATATATATATGTATATATATATATATACACACACAAACATAAACAAACACACACACATGTATGCCAGCTGTCAACATTGTAAGCTACAATAAGAAGCAGTGTGGCAAAATCTGCCTGTGGGTGAAAAAGTGAGCAGAGACATTCTAGAGTAAGCAACAACTCTCTACTTAGATTTAAGGCCCAGTTCACCAGAGGCAATACAAGTCTAGTACTATAAATCTCACCAAGAACTCATGTTTGAGAAACCCACAGGCCACAGGGATAAACCTTCCTCTGCAATTTAGATTGACAGACATACTATCCAAACTGCCCTCTAAAATTTGTATCTCTGTACCCATAGATTAAATCAGTTCTCAGACCTGACCAGAGAAGTTTCTTTGTGCAACAGACGGCAGCTGAGAAACTCTCAACTGGTAAAATTACAGATAATAAATGTCTATGGAGTGCTCACCATGGAAAACCCATTGTGAAAGAGGAAACAGAGAGATACAGTTCAGGGAGGACCAGAGCTAAACAGTATCTTCTGGATGTGACCAAACCTCTGTATTCATGAATTCACAGCAGCTGTAGTTGCCTGAACGAGACATGCTGCACAAGATCAAGCTAGTCAACATTCCAGCTTGGAATTAATGGTTCATGAGACTCTTCCTGATTAGCCTGTGGGCAAGCCTGTGGTATATACATACATACATACATACATACATACATACATACATATATATCTATATATATATATTGAGAAACAACACACAAATTTTATTACTTATTTAGCTCAACCAAAATGTCATGTGCATTCCTCTTTTTATTTTTGGTGCGACTGAAAACCATTGAATCCTTATTCTCCTTGGGAAAGTACTGTGCTCACCAAAGGGTCAGAGGTCAAGTCATTCCTCATCTACTAACTGCAGCAACTGTTGTTTTTGGAGGGGATTGGGGGTAGATTAGGAGGATGTGTGGAGGGAATGGGAGGAGGGGAGTGAGTGGAAATTTGGATTGGTATTTTTTTTAAAAAAAATCTAATAAAATAGTTATATTTTCTTGATTGATGATTGGTTATGTTGGGTTCAATTTTAGGCAGTGCTGTCCCTGGCTGGTATTCCTGAATAGCATAAGAAGGCATGCTGAGCAAGTCATGGAAGAAAGCCAGTAAATAGCATTCCTCCATGGCCTCTGCATCAGTTCCTGGCTCCAGGTTCCTGTTCTGCATTTCCTTGTTTCTTTCAGCAATACAGTGTGACCTGTATTGTAAATGTAAATAAACACTTTACTCCCTAAGTTGCTTATGGTCATGACATTATAGCATAGCAGTAGAATCCCTAAGACATCCACTGTGTTATTGAACCTTCTATTTATGGTACAAAAGCTAAATTTATGAATTCCTAATATGACCGTCTAAGCAAGACAATTCCAATAGCACTAAACATCCCAACATAAATATGGAAAATCTCACTGATCCCCATTCCTAAAGAAAGAGCTATAAACAATTAACAACTGATAAGAGCAGAAGAATTAGTTTTTCCCAGAGAGGTGCCTGGTTGGCTATCCAATAGAAAAAACATCAGTCCTAGAAATGTATGTTCAGCCAACACTGAACATACTCAGCTGGTGACATTTATATGCTTACATGGATAAATAAAAAATAATTGTTATTGAAGTGGAGGCCATAAATTTGGGAGAGCCAGACACAAGCATAGTAGGTGTTGAAGAGAGGAGAGGAAAGGAAAACGATGAAACTATATCTTAATAAAATTTAAAACTTAATTTCAAAAGTAAAAATTTTCTTTACAAAATAAAGTTGTAGCAATTGTTTTAGAAAATAAATAGATGTTAGCCAAGGAGAGAATATTCTGCATATAGCATGGCAACGGGGTTTAATTACAAAAGACTGGTGTTCTGTAGAAGACAGTTTATATTAGGAGATGGCTCTGTGCAAGAGAACATTGAGATAGCACAAAGGGAAGACATAATCGATCATTCTTCTATTTACCAGAGTTGTGCTTTAAGCAAAACAAGCCTCCCAGCAGATGTCCAGGCAACTTAAGCCTCACTTTGCTGCTATATCTTGCTTTTCTGACAGTTTCATGTCTGTACTGGGGCAGCATCTGCTGGACTGAGTGAGCCCTCATCTATTTCCATAGCAACATCAATCATGACTTTCTTTCTTTGTAGCCTCACTCAAAAATCCTCAACTGTGATCTACCCTCAAATTATGGGTTATGGAGAAGACCTCCCTGGCATCACAGAGATGCTCTTCATCCAATTCTACTCCATCTATATTTTAAAAAAGAAATTAATGCCCCAAAGCTCTTTTCTTTATTAAAAAAATCATAATACACATGAAAGATCATCAACTTATTCTACAATATTTTTTAATACTATAGATTATCTATATGGTATTTAGCTATTCTGATATCTTTGTGCTTATTTATACCCTTCAAAACTTTCAAAATGTAAAACAATTTTGGCATTTTTGTGAGTGAAGTGGGATAATTGACTGGGTGTGCAACATACAGCAATCAAATGAGAGTAGTGAGTGCTTCCTTGGCATCACACAGTCACCAAAGCCATAAACTTTAAAACATGTTCCAGTTATTTCCAACCATGGCATAGATCTTCTGGAACTAATATTTTCCTTCTCTGCTTATAGAAACGAGAAATTCTACTTGCTCTCACTGAGCTAATTTCTCCCATACCACCACTTTCTGGTTTTCCCAGTCTCTAGTGATAACTATTCAGTTTTGTCTTTCTAGAAGTTTAACAGCTTAGTTTCTACAGACAAGAGAAAAAAAGAAAAAAGAAAAAAACCCAGAAAATACAGGGTATTTTTTTCTTCTGTCTGGCCTGATAGCATATAATGGGGAAGAGTTATTCATGAGGAGCAACTTCCAAGAGTTACCAAGTATGTTAGTCTCAATCACTGAACAAATTGACCCATTCTGTTCATATTATTGAATCCCCAAGCATGTTCTCTGCACACAACCAGTCTTTAAGATAGGCTAGATTCAAGGGACAGACACAACATATCCCCAAGAAGCTTGATCACACTCAGGGATACAGTGATGGAATTACATGGATGGTGAGGCTTGTTGACAATGCCTAGTCAGCATCTAGGAATTCCTTATTGCTGGACCCAACGTGCTTGTGCTTGCAGAGGCTCTACTTCTACAATATGCCTTTGCCTTTGCAATGTGAGGCAACTTGATAATAATTTTTTTGACATATAAATAAGCAAAGATGAATTGCTTACTATCTCAAATATTCAAGAATCTTCAATGATTTCATAAACATATTAGTGCTACACAGGCAAATATTTGAGGTTAAGAGACAGAATATTTACATTAAGCTAGAAATTTTTTGAATATTTCTGCTGTAAGTAAAATTATATGTGGACCAGAAATAGAGGTTAATTAATAAAACTCTATCCTCTCTTCTGGAAAAATAAAATCATTCTAAAAGTGAGCTATAATATAAAAGCATAGTTTCAAGTAAGATTATGTATATGGGTGTCACTTATTTTTTAAATGTGTCACAGAGTGATTTCATTGCTTGTATTATGTTTGGCATTAATGAAAATTGTCTTTTCACTACATTTATGTGTTAATGTCTCTTTTATGAAATTTATTGAAACAAAAAGAATAGGGAAATATTAACCTATCTCTTATATTTACTCTAAGTCACTCTATAAAATAATAGGAAGGTGGTTGAAGAAGGTAATTACAAGATTTAGTTTTCTCTCTGAGAAGCTCAAAGTACTTATCTGTTGTTATTCAATTGATTTTATAAGATCCCCTTGAGAGTTGTGGGAAAAAGTTACTTCGTAACAAGAGGAATTAATGCAGAACCACCACATACTGTGATATCTATAAGAACAGGATTATGAGTCACAACCTCTGTATTTATGAAATGGTTTTAGCCCAATAACTAACCCGGGTCTGAACTAGTGTTTGTGCAGCTGCCTCTTCGATGGGCTTCCGGTATAGATATGGTATAAATGGCTAACTAAACGTTTTACAAACCTCCTTCCTTGAAATGAAAAAAAAAACACACTCAGTGTCATTAGTTCACAATTCTCTCTGAGAGTGTGAGGATCATTGTCAAAATGTCAAGGCACAAAGATCAAGCTAACCCATTTCGGAATTGACCAAGTATTTAATCCTTCTATTAAATTACTTGGGTTATTTTCATTGTGTCTTTCAAGACATTTCTTTTGAGTCTCTATATTTACCATGAATCTTCTTCTGAAAAACCTTTATTTAATTATGCTTTGTTGCTGTTGTTTTGCTGCTTATTACTTTTATGTCTTTGTTTCTACTGACATATCATCATCTCCTTAAACTCAACGTACCAAATCAATGTTCCATGAAACTTCACACTTGGTTACCTCTCTCACTTTTAAATTTAAGTTACATTTTTATGTATGTTTTTGGTGTGTTAACACTTTTTAATATACTGTTTCCTCTACCTTTGAATTTTTATTCAACCCTTATTTTGTCGATTTCTGTCATTCTCTTTTTAGCCTAGACATTAAAATTTTCAAAGGAAGAGAACATTGACTTATGTTATCTCAAGTTAGGACTAACACAGGATGTTTGCTTATGTGTTCCTTGTTGCAGTGTTTAGAACCCAACCTAAGGCCTCACACATGCTAAGTATGTGCCCTACCGCTGGACTGATCCCAGTTCCAACACAAGCATCTATGGTGTGTGGAGTAAATAGACAATAAGGAAATGTTAATTTACCAGCTATCTTAAGTGAATTTGAGACTAATCTAATGCTTAGAAAACATCAATTTTTTAAATTGATTTGTATCTATTAAGAACATGAAGTGAGAAAATTATACATTCTTTTATTTTTAAAAGAAAAACAATAATATTTTTTACAATTTTAGAAAATAGGATAACTTTAAACAGTAGCTTATTTTACACATATTATTGCTGACTAAATATTCCAAACACTAAAGCCTTCTTTATGTTAATATTAATCAAAACTTTCTCATGTATAAACAGTATAGCATATTTGTCAAATGCACATTTTGCCCTGATGTTTACTTAGGCACAAAACCAAGGGCAACTCAAAACCACATGAAAACTTTATTCTCTATTTGCTGGCTGGCTACTCCCATCCACAATTCTTATTATTACTGCAACTATAATGCATGGTGATAGCTGATCTTGCTTGTGATTGTAACCTTTGTTTGCAATTGTTTGCTCTATACCATCCTAAACCATTTCTCTGTCTTTTTCTATATAGCTCACTGATTTCTTTATCTAAAAGCCAACATTTAATGAAACCAATTTCTCCTCTGTCATTATCATCAGTGTACTGTACTAGCTGTTGTTAGTGAATCCACAATGAATATCAGAATATTTAAGAAGCTATAAAATGTGAGTCATTTTATCAGACTATTCCAGTCTAGAATTTTATCTTAAAGAAGAAATCAGTACTGTGCAATGACATTCGTGTATAAAGATGTCAGTTGTAGCATTATTTTAAAAGTCAAAATGTTCTGAACTAAAACAAGAAAAATATAGTCTATGTATAAACACAGTAACATATTAACAGTAAAGAATATCTTAAAGGAATATTTTATTGCAGCACAAATGGAAGCAGCATATGTTACATGAATGCTTTATGTATTCATTTATTCAAGCATATTTATTAGCACATGTAATTTGTCACATATAATTCAAGGCATGGTTTAACCTGACATAAACAAGTGATACCCTTGCAAGGTTTATGTTTTCATGGAGAAAACAGATAATAAAATGACAAGCAAATAAATATGAAATACTAGATATTAATAATAAAAATAAAGAGGGGTCTGATTCAGGTGATATTTTTCAAGGATGAGCAGAGACACTAGAATCAGTCAAACGAGTATATGGGAAAATACACTTTAGATGAAGCAAATATTAAAGGCTGGATATTGAAAACTGCTCAGCACTAAATGTAGTTGGCATTTAAAATGAACAAATGAACGAAAGAATGAATTATTCAATTCCCCAAACCATGATCTTGGCCATGTATATGTTTTATTGATTAGCTCTATAGAGTTATATCCTACTTTATAACTGAGTTCTGATCATTAACCAGGTAAAACATTAAGAATTCATAAAACAAAGAAAAATTCTGTTATTATGCCTCCACTTTTACATGGGAACCAAGAGCCAAGGAGATGGACTATGTTCTGAAGTCAAACACTCCAGGAATTAAACACAGCCAAAAGGGCATTCCACATCCAATCTCTTGGAGCTGTGTCTTACTGACTTTATATCACCAAAGATGAACGAAATGAGCATGGGTGGCAGCAGGAGTTGGAGAGATTCACTGATAGCAGAAAGGCAGACAAAAGTGCATTCGGTAGGTAGGTAATAATTATGGTGAACTTTGACAGTTGCTTGATTCATCTTCCTCATTCTCCTGACCTGAGACAAAAATCTGACAGCTTTAGCGGACGACACTGCAGACTGTTTCTCCTAGCAGTTCTGCTCACTGCTGATGTACTGGCTCTACGAATTCAAAGCCCAATCAGATACATTTAAAAACAGCAGTTGTGGACAATTCAGCTATCCTTCCTTCAAAAGGAACAATGCTAAATTAGATGAAATAATTTAAAAACCTCCAACCCTCAAGGAAAGGCCTGGCCTAGGCATGCCCTACCCCATGCTGATCCCGTGTGCTTCATGAAGGGCCTTTGGCTGTGTGTGTGTTTCTTCATACTAGAAAAAGCCTTCATTATGCACTTATTCTGACTACTTCTATTTGCTTTGTTGGAGAGTTTCCCCATTGCTACCTGTCAAGCTTGAGACTTTTCTTTAACTGGCAGAAAGGAAAATGAAACATAGGAGGACCCCCAGATAATAACAGTTCTATTACAAAGAAATCGAAAGTATGATAGCCACACACTACTCCTTAGATAAAAATGGAATTTAAATATGTTTTATATGTATATGTGTATATAAACTTATCTGTTAACATAGGTCAGAGTTTAATATTCATAATTTAACAAAGGACTATAACATCAGATTTGATTTTAATGAAAATAACTACAATTTATACTGCAAGAAATCCCAGCAGCAGTTACTACTTATATTTAACTAGAATGTCCTTCAAAGGAAAATTACTCCAATTTTCCTGCCACTCATTTGATTTAATCAGAGTTTAAAACAATATTTCTAAAGTTCACATTTAGCACCAAAATTTACCTGAAACTTCTCATTATTTGATGGTAATTCCCTTTAATGCTAATCAGTCTTCCTGAAAATTGTCAAGTTCTGTCTGGCTATATGAAGGGGAACCTCCCCAGATTCTCAAGTAAGACAGGAAGCTCACCTGATTCACATTAGATGCTGGAAGCAAACCAGATTCTCTGCGGATGCTGGTAGTTCACCTGATTGTCACCTGGTAGGACACTGTGCCAAGCAGAGCAGCATCTGAAGTTACCATTCATTGCATCCATTGTCTACTGAATTCTCCCCACTCTTCAATCAAATTCTGTTTTGCATTGAAATGACTCATTTTACTTAACAAAGTCTGACATTACTATAAATCTGCAAGAAAAGAAGAAATATTTTTAGTTAGAAATTGGTAAAAATAAAAAAGACAGTTTCTGACCTGATCACTTTTAATTAATAGATATTAAATGAAAAGAATCACAATATAAGCCACATAAAGTTGTGTAAAGATGCATATTCTTTTTTTTCTTTTGTTAGTTATTTATTAAAAATTACCACCTCCTCCCCTCCTCCCATTTCCCTCCCACTCCCNGGGAAGTCCAAGGCCCTCCCCCCTCCATCCAGGTCTAGGAAGGTGAGCATCCAAACAGAATAGGCTCCCACAAGGCCAGTGCATGAAGTAGAATCAAAACCCAGTGCCATAGTCCTTGGTTTCTCAGTCAGCCCTCATTGTCAGCCATGTTCAGAGAGTCCAGTTTGATCACATGCTCCATCAGTCCCCGTCCTGCTGGCCTTGGTGAGCTCCCGTTAGATCAGTCCCAAGGTGCATATTCTTGAATGAAGAAACATTCTTAAGAAAACATTTGCCTCACAGTCAATAAAAAGACATAGTGATTATCACAGTTCCAGAGATCTAGTCTCATTTTGATTATTTATAAAGATTCTAGCCACTTTTTGTTAGTTATGCAAATCAATGAAGATGTTAAGATTTAGTCACTAAGAATTTAGTAACAATAATATTTCTATTTTTGAACATTTCTGTTCTTTTGTATATATGATCAAACATCAATGAAAGTTTGTATTCTAATTGAAGTGTTTAACATCATAATCATAACACGAAGTACTCATAAAGATGTGATAACAGTGCAATTGCCATTAAAAAGACCCCTTTCTTCAATTTAAAACCTAGAAGCTTAAGTGCTTTCTAATGTTACTATGTGCCCTGAACAAATCTCTATGAACCTACCTCATTGCCATTATTTTACTTTATAATTTTATGTATATGAATATTTTACATTCATGTATGTATGTCTGCCCAGGTATGGTACATGTGTGGTTCCCAGAGAGGCCAGAAGAAGGTGTCAAATCTTCAGGAAATAGAATTACAGATAGTTGTGAGCCACCATGTGGATGCTAGAAATTGAACCCAGGAGCTTTGGGAGAGCAGCCAGTGCTCTTAACTGCTGAGCCACCTGTTGTTATTTCTTAATTGAGGTAAACACATAAACATGCCTGACTAGTAACACTAACCAGTTGTACTAAAGAAAGAGCAAAATAACCCTTCATATGCACACATGTTTGTAACATAGAAGATGTTGACATGGACAACAAAGGCTTTAATCAATTATTAAACTAAAGAAAGAAAGAGAAGAAGAAAGGAAAGCAGGCTTAACCATGCAGGAAAGGAAAAGGAAAAAATCTTAAGATATAATGCTGCACAAAACATCCAAATAAATTTAAAAGGCATAAAAGACCCCTTGGCTCAATGTTAATTCATGAAACTTGTGTTAAATATGAATGGATGACACTGGTAGCATGTAGTCCTCACAAGCCTTGAAGAATATAGACATTAATTCATTACTGTGGTGAATGTAGTAAAATACTTCCTACATGCACACTTAGTTTAATCAAATAATTAACATTATATCAAGGTAACCAATTATATTATGCTAAAATACATTTGCTATAAAAATGAAATGATACTGAGTAGTATGGAATAATATGTGATATATAGCATTTAGCAAAAAGTCACATTGCAGAGCAAAAATGAAGTCAAAATTCACTGACAGAAAATTAATGAGATTGTATGTCTTTGCATATAGATGTATATGCAGATTTCCTCTAGAAAGATACCCAATAAATCCAGAAAAGTTGTTAGCATACTGAAAAGTCATCAGGCAACAGAAAAGCAGCTTGAAAAGTGACTCATATTGAAGAAGACACCAGAAAGTTGAAAGATCTCCCATGCTCTTGGGTAGGTAGA
>LOJH01064000.1:0-10651 GCA_001685095.1 Ellobius talpinus
CGGCCACCGCCCCCGGGCCAGGGGCAAGTGTGCGCGTTGCGCTCAGCACCGGCTCAGCTGCAGAGCGGCAGAGTCGAAGAGCGCACTCAGTGACTGCCAGCTTTAAGCCCCTTTCCAACTCAAGAACTTCAAAGTTCTTGGCGGCCTGGAGAAGACCTGCGACTTAAATTTAGATGGAAGGTGAGGGGTATGGATTCCATGGGTTTCCCAAGTGGCTACCGGTACTGAGGAGTCTAAAGGGCTGGGGACTTCCATTGTAACTTCAGATTACTTACCTCCTTAGGACTTCAACTCTTTCAGCTCTTAGAAGAGCAGAGTGCGAAATCCTGCCACATGGGATTGGATTTGTTAGCGCCAGCTTTTTCCTTAGACGTCTTAATATAAAAAATAATTTTAAAACGGAAATACAGTTGGAATTAGGATGAAACTAACCGTTAAAATAACTTTTTTATGACAAAAAAAATCTTTTACTACTCTGGCTCAAATGCATGTCAATCTATATATACCAGGAAGTTGTTCCATTTCTAGCTCTTTCTACTTCAAATCTACTTTGTGGAGGGCAATCTGCATTTAAAAGATGAAGCTATTTATCCTCTGTAGATTAATGTTCTAGATATTATTTTAAAACCTAATTTTGAAAGTAGCATCAACAAAATAATTTTAATCACTGGCACTTTTACCATGATTACACCTAAATCTGAAAAGTCCATTGCTATTAATGAAGGAAGGCTTACAGTAGAAATGAACATTTGGCAGATAATGAAAGCTACATATTTTACTTTACCTTTCAAAATAAAGATCAGCAGTGGAATTTTTAAAATGTCAAGTTTAGCACACTAGAAGAGGAGATAGGAAATGACTTCACCTTTATCTGATCTGAACACAGTGTAAAACAAAACTTTAGGAACCGAAAGAATCATTTCCCCTTTTAAATAGCCTCTGTTTTTCAAGTTTGCATAATTACGAGCTCAGGGTCCATGGCCTCTTTCTATTGACATACTCTAAAGGCTGAAAATGCTTTACTATTGTTGGCATTGGAAAGACCATATAAACTACTGTTCGAATGTTTAACAGAAATCAACAACCATTTTGAGGTACAAATGTATATTTTATTTGTATTTGTCAGTGAGGGGGGAAGTTAGATATGAGATTTAAAATTGAACCAGTATTTTTAATGTGGACAAAAATTGAAACGTTTTTAGTTATTCTTGTAGTTGAGTTTTAAAAGTACATAACACACCTACTATTTTTGCTGCCTGTGAGGTTTTTGGTTTTGTGTTAATTTTATTTGAAGTAAAAGGCTGGTTTTTCTAAAGAAAAAGTTCATGTTATCAGTTCTGAAGATAGGCTAAGTAAACTGCAAGTTAGTCCTAAGACGTAAGATCCCTCCAAACTATGATTTCATCCCAGGGAAGTCTCTCACCATGAAGAGAGGGGCCAGTAGCCAGCTCACTGTGAAGATATTCAGAACATAATGCAGGATAGGAGGGTTTTGTTTGTTTGTATAGACAGTGACTGGAAGCTGAAAGATTCCTGTCTTGGAAAAGGGGTATTTTGCATTTTCTAAAGTAGTAGAGGAGTAAACAGAAACTAATTATTGCTTCAGCTTTACTCAAGTGCCATCTGTAACATAATCTATAGCTCAACTGTTGAAAATCATAACCTCTATCAAAACCTTTATAGCTGTGTTTGTTTCCCAGTCTGCCTTTAAGTACAGAAACACCCAATTTTTAAAACATTTCAATAACATATTTTTAAATATTACATTTCTTCAGGCATACTAACTTTTAGGCATGCTTTAAAGAACTTACTAAGACCTCTTTACAACTGAAAGTTAAACCAAATTTATCATGGATATACTATCTCAAAGTGGGCTGTCTAGGTGAGCACTTCTCAGTAGTTAGGACAATCTTCAAATAAAGCACACTGCAGCCTTAGACTTAGTAAGTTCATTTCCCCTATTATGGCAGTTAACTTTAACTGCTCATCACTGAATTTCTGTTGTATTTTCCTAATGCTGTTGATAGACGTAATAATGGCCAACGTGAAAGCATGAATCTATGGGTTTAATTTTAAGATTCTGTTCTGGTCCCTCAAAAAAAATAGTACCTCTGGTAATAAACAGATTTTGAAGTCTAAAAATTGAGAATTGGGGAAGAATAAATTTTCACTAATTTTATGTAGGTTTTTACACATACACACACACCCTCTTTATTTAAAACAAAAAGGAGGATGGAGCAGAAAGAGATTACATATTGTGGAGTACTAATCAGAATAGAAAGCAATATTGGTCTCAGCCTCCCTTGGGGCCTGATAAGTATCATCTACTGTTCATATAGTCAATCATTAGCTTTGAAAAAAATCTAACATTCCCTACACCTCTTGGGCATATCATTAATTTCAATATAAGTTCATCTCATTTGTGGTGGGCTATAAATTTTGCTTCACTTTCAATTACTGCTTAGTTTCTGTGAATTTTGTTTAAATAATGTTTAAAGAGGTTGCATCTGCAGCCACTATCACAAATGCTCAAAGTAACATTCCTATGGCTGCTTCTGCCATCACTGCAGTATTTCTGGCCATCAACCTAATCATTTAAGTTTGATGTATGCTGCAAAGACTATTAGTAAAATATGTGTGACATTTGTATGAGGTTAAGTGATTGTTGGTAGATCATCTCCAACATTGATGTAAACACTTCCACAGCCATCTTTTTAATTAAGAAACAAGAGTTGAGATTCTCTTTCCCTCATTAATCTGCATTAGCAGTGCCTCTGACTGGGAAACCTGGGCAAAAAAGCAGAAGGGGCTTGCCAAGCAAACTCTTTTTTAGCCTTGAGACAAAACCTCCTCTTCATGATTGTGTGAAATGTTTCAGCACATTAAGATAGGGTTGCAGCAGTTGTCATTCTGAGTTCAAGAACAGTAAAGAACACATTAGCAGTATTCTTTCTCTAGTCTAACCATCCTCACACTCCTATGCTCAACTGGTTCCCAAATAAGTCTAAGTCTTAAGAATACAGTTATTTTATGATGACAAAGCTAAGGAATGTTTGCACAAGACAGGAGTAGGGAGGTATGAGGAAGAGATGGGTAAGTGATTACTGGGACACAGAGGTACAGGCACACATTCCCAATTTCTTGTTTCTATTTGTAATTACTTATTCTAGTCCAAAGGCCAGTTATCAGCAAGAGACAGAATATATTACAGTAGAATATCAATATTCAACTCACAGATATGCATTTAAGACAGACCTTAGTAAGTTCTAAATGGACAATGGGATACCTCAAGAGTGTGTATATGCACACTGCCAGCTAACACAGCAAAGAATGTCAGCAGAACTTCACAGCTGCAAGTGGCAGTGGTCATCAGATCCAGATGGCTGACAGTGTAGAAGACACTGATATCCAGTGTGATCTGCACCAGCAATGCTGAGCAACTCAGGCAGAGCGAGGACTCCTCTACTCTTGGACTGTAGCCCACAATTGGTTTCTCCTTTAATTGGTCCTCAAAAGACAAACAATCAGAGCTCAGAAGTAACCTTGGTACTATATGTGGTAATTTAGACATAAAACTCATTAACAAAATAGGTGGGTATGTTTTCATTAATAAGTAACAAGAGAACAAAGGGAAAGGAGTGAGATGAAGTCAATACAACTTCATCAGGTCATTTGGATGGCAAAGCCCACTCTATTTGAACGTGAGGGGTGCTGTGCAAAGTGTTTGCTGACATCATTTTAACACTGTGGGTGACTGTTAGTACCAAACACTTTCTACTCCACCAACCTCCTAAGCTATCAAGAAACCCTCTTTTGAAAATCACAATACTATCAAAACACTCTGACCATAAAATTCAGGAAAGTTACCTTTGAAGGCTGTTTGCCACTGGCGATATCTTGCTTCCTTTACCCACATACCATGCATTTCTACATTATATCATACATTAACTAGTTTACTGTCTGTATATGGGATTATAAACTATGTCAATATCACTTTTAGAACCAGTTTTCTCCCAGGCATCTAGGAAAGTATCTAGCTGTTGTTAGTAGGTGTGTCATTTGGACAAGGACATTAAATACATGTATGAATAAATGATCTACAACCTAGAAGCTTCTGATTTGAAAGGAAAGTGTACTCTGCCAATGATGGGCTGAGCATGGGTCCTTCTACATTTTCATCACAAGACCCAAACATATCTTTGCTACTATTTGAATTAACCAGAGAACTGACTTACAAATAAAAAAAAGCCAAAAAACAAATGAGAGTCAGATCAAGTCCAGGCAGTGAATCTGCTTTGAACTCACTGTCCCAGGTCTATTGTGTACACAGACAAAGTCAAATGCTTCTTAGCGCTCAGCCCATCTTTCCATATCTCCTTTAACTCCTTCCCCCAAAATAATGAGATTGAAAGTGGTGAAAGAGAACCAGGTGAATTGCCGTAGGGCATGAAAGAGCACAGCATAGTAGAGTGGTTTTGTCCTTAATGAAGTATGGATTCCTCTGAATTTCTAATCTCTATGCCTCGGCATGATGTCAAATAACTCCCAGTAACTGGAAAAGAGCAGACTATCTTTCTTTTGGACTTTGACTCCAAAGTTTCTATGTGTACTTTCTATATCTAAATTTCCATGAGAGGTATTTTTCTAATACTAAAGTTAGGCAACTTCCTTGCCAACTTTGACTCCAGCGTAGGTCTTATATCTGGTTTCAGCAACAGCAAGCAAACTATGCTAAGAATAAGACAGACTGGCTGGTAGGTACAGCAAGAAAGTTCACCGCACTGACTAGCTTTGAACTGATGACAAAGAATAGGAGCATCAGTGCTTCTTACACATAGGGTTCAGTGGTCCTTGGTTCCATCTCCACTTTTCAATATCCTAAGTCAAACACTTAATCACAGAGATTAGCTATTTAAAAAAATTAAGCAATGTGAGAATGTGTATAGTTTTGTTTTGTGAGGTAGGTACATACTTTTAATCCCAATACTTGGAAGGCAGTAAGGAGAGTCAGAAATCCAAGGTCATTCTTGTTAAAGAACCATTTCAAGGCCAGCCAGGCAGAGATTCTACCCTAACTGCCTCCTACCCATCAACAAATTAAACAACAGAACTTAGCTATTTGCTAAGCTGCTTATTAGTGACACTACTGGCATGGACAAATAGTACTGTCTCAATGGTGAAACTAAAGAGTAAGAATAAAAGGCTCTGCCATTCATTCATTGGGACAGCCTCTTTTCCCCCAAACCTCATAAAAGGGACAATGTCCTCTACCCCAACTATCTCAGTATTTGGGGAAAGACTGAATAGTGGGCAACAATTCTTATAGGATCTCTGACCAAGTAGAAAATCTATATAAAAATTCAAGGTATTGATCTCGTCATTACAAATAGATCAGTTGAAGAAACTCCGGGTCAGCCTAACATAAGGACATTAGCCCTGCAAGAGCTCCAAATCATTTACAGAGCAGCCTCAGGGTTAAGAGCAGTCCTTCAAGATAGGCTGCTTTGACAGAAGCAAAACTGCCTGATTTATTGTGTCCCATGGCCCACTAGTCTGGGAACAAAAGTTTAAAGGTGAACCACAATTTCCCCCTTGCTTTAAAATTTTTTAATGCAAATAAAAACAAAAATAATCTCTTGAGCAAATAATAAGAGGAATGTACAATATTCATTGCAGTTGGACTGAGTGTCTGCAACTGTTAAACTTGAAGAAAGGAACTGCTAGACCCAGGAGCACAAGGGAAATGTCCTGGTTTTCTTGAACTCAAAGGAATGCAGAAATGCTGTGTATCAGTCACTTAGCCTCAGCCTGATAGCCTGCTAATTAGAAAGAGCAAAAGAGAGTGAATCATCCAGGCATTTGTGGGAAATGGATGCATTTGACTAAAGGGAAGATTACCTTTGAAAAATAGAATCATTTCATTCACTAGCATTATAAATACTCAACCCATTATGTTTGAAGTAGCACATCCTCCTCCTCAAGGGAGATAGGAGGCATTATAAAATTATAAAAATCATTTTAATATATAATAAATTATTTTATAAACACATGCTTATATATTACATGCTAATAGATAAATATATAAATATTTGTATATATTATATAAATATAAACACAAATACATGTTTATATGGGGACCTACTAAATAGAGTTTGTCACAGTATGTCACCTATCCAACAGAAGTGA
This sequence comes from Ellobius talpinus, assembly GCA_001685095.1. Taxonomy (NCBI): domain Eukaryota; kingdom Metazoa; phylum Chordata; class Mammalia; order Rodentia; family Cricetidae; genus Ellobius; species Ellobius talpinus. The sequence goes on from LOJH01064000.1 coordinate 6,187, forward strand.
CAACTTTGTCAAAAAATTTGTGGTTCCATTCATCTCTCCACACATTATACCCTGAAAGACTCTCCTTACAGTCTCATTAAACACACTAGATAGAACATACATACAAAAAATCAAGGGTAACAACAATAAGGCTTTCTGACCAGTTTCTCCTATCTGGACTTCATCTAACTTTTCCTCCAAGTGTTTCGCACTTAACAGTAAAGGGAGAAGTAATAGGAATAAGAGCAATAAAACTGTTTCTTGTGCTCTAATAAGAAGAGGTAATTCTGAGAATTTTAGTCCACTTATCCCAAGAGGGTTATAGTCCAAGAAAATGTTTCTTCTTGTGTATAAAGAGTTCAAACATAAATGAAGGGTATAGAAGTATCAATCCTTTAAGAGCAAACAATATATTAAACAAATTAGGAAGCAGTACAAGGCAATATTGAAGAGATGCCATAAACCTAAGGGCTGTCGAGACTAGAATAGAAGTAAGCCAGGCTTAGAAAACTGAAGAGAACTGTTCACAGAAAGGCAAACATCAACGGACTTCTGAATAGAACCCTCCAAAGATGTTGGGTTTATTCCCTGAATGTCCACTATTGAAAAGAGCCTAAAGTAAAATTTAAAAATAAAAGTTTAAAACAAGGTCAACGCATGCACGCACACACACACCACAATTAGTTAACAAAATAATTGGCATTCACAACAACCTAGACTTCCATGGACAGGAAAACGACTTAAAAGATTTCAGTGTTTAAGGTGAAGGGATTATGTGTGGTGAGGGAGCAGCTGGTATAACCCAGAACAGAGGTTCCGGAGATGCTCTCTATCACTGAGTTATGCCTATTGTCCTACAAGGATCATGTTCCCTACTTAGCTGGGCTTACTATTAGCTTCCACCATACTGAGATACAGGTGTTGCCTTGGATCCCAGGAAATGCACTGTAGGATGCTGTCCAGAAGAGCTCAGATTCTCTGACACCCAACAATAAAAGTAAAACTCAGCTTACTAGAGAAATCTATGTTTCTGACGTAAGTTCAACCACTCTGAAAAACTCCCTGATTTCCCTGCTGGAAAGCAATCTTTCCCCATGAAAATCCCACAGCTTTCCTAACCGTGTTTGTCACTTGAAATAAGACCCAGGTTACTAAACTGTTAAAGTACGGAAGAGAGTGGGCAACAAAGGGCTTCAAAACTAGCCTAGAACCTGATTAATCCTGGAAGCTTCACCACCACACTTCATGGGCACACAAGTGAGAACTTGGGCTAAAGGCCTCTGGTCGGATCCTAGGCACAGACACTTATATTTTCTCTTAGGACAACTGACTTGGGTGTTAATTTCTCAGTCCCATGTATTTTCAGTTTAGCATGACATTTTAAATGTCAGAACATGAAGATTTACTTCTTTGCTTTTAACTACACCTGTAACTTTGATTACAACAAATACTTTCTATAGAAAAGAAACAAAAACTGGAATGTCATGAAAGTCCATTTAAGGTATTCTATACAGTTCCAAGCCCATTAAGGCTTGATGAGCCATATGACCTCTTGACATATTAACTTGTGTACAACATTAAACAGGAAAGGAAGGGAAAAAAACCTCTGAAGTTGCTGGAGGCTTTCATCTTGTGGAACCGAGGTCTGAAGACTGTCCAAAGCTTTCTAGAGCTTAGTCATCAAACCATACTGTTTTCTTCCTGCTTCTGGGAGGGCGGGAGGCAGGTGAGAGAAGGCCCAGCAGCAGTAAGTCGGAAGATTCTGCCCAACATTTCCTGCCTATTGGAAATAAGGCTTGATAAAACTGCTTTTTCAACTGCTTACAAACTCTGGCTTTCATTTTTTTTCTGTAGCTTTTTAACTAATAAAAACATAAAATAGTTTTCCTACTCTTAAAATTCTAAACTGATGCAAACTGTAATTTTAGGGATGGGTATTCATACAGCAAACAGATAAAATACATTTTGAAAGTTCTCTTTAATTTGGCCATAAATAGACCATTCCTTACAGAGATAACCGTAACTAAAATGGCTAACATTCTGCTGAGGGAAAAACACAAAGGAAGAATCACCTGAGAGAAGTGGGCTATTGAGCTACTGTCATATGTGCTGGAGAACTACGGCTGGATGACGTCTTGATAGAAAAGCCTCATGTGCAGCACACATTCATGTCATGAGCATGAGTTTAGACTGCAGCCTGATATACATTTGGGTGTTCTACAGGCTCAGAAAAGGCAGAAAATTAAAATGAACCTAACTGCTCTGGATATTTGGTCAAGGAGAAACTAAGGCTCTGATGACAAAAGTCTTCATTTAAAAATGAATGCAAAAGGACATATCAAATAAGACCACATGACAACGGTCATCTGTGTTCCAATACATTTTAGAAAAGAAAAACAAAGCAACAACAACAATAATAAAAAAAAAACCCCACAAATCTTTCCTGCCTGTCTGGAACTAGACATTACATATGGCCTCAAACTCCAGCTTTCCAAAGTCACAAACCAACTAAGACAAGTGGTAAAGTGGTGGATGGAGGACGCCTGCTGTGGTCTGTAATCTGCTTAAGAAAACAGGCTGCAGAGTAACAACCCATCCTTGCAACTACTCTACCCTCTAAATACTATTAAATCTATTATATGTCCCATTTCCCTAATTTACTACAGTTAAAATGAAGAATTAAACAACCCCCCAAACAAACAAACAAACAAAAAACCCAAGTTCACTCTACAAATTAAAATGTTACCCATTTTACACACTTGGTATTCTTATCTACCCAGTTTCTATGCCAAACTGTGTGATTTCAGTAGTCACAGTAAATCATAAGCCTCTGTTGTTGTGGTTTTAAAATTTCTGAAGTTTGAGTTTCCCTCAAACAAGTTTGGAAATGTTTGGTTTCCCAAGCATACCATGTTAGCCACTGCCTCTGTATGGAAAGCCAGGCTACTAGGAGGTGAAAACCAGTAAATTCATCCACTCTGGTATGACTGGTCCTTGCTTGGGTGTTTTAACTCCAATAAATCCATGTAAGAACACCAAAGACCTTTAGAAAGAGAAATGAAAAGCGAGAGACTAGGAAGAGAGGAAGGTGGGACCAAGAAGAAAGGGAGAGTAAAAGAGGAAGGGAGGGAGGGAGAGAGGAAGGGAGGGAAGGAGGGAAGGAAGAAGGGAGGGAGAGAGGGAGAGAAAGAGCGAGGGAGAAAGGGAAGAAAAAAGGGAGGAATGAAGAGAGGAGGTGAAGGAGAGAGAGAGGAAAGGAGGAAAAGAGGCTTAAAAATATTGGGGGTTACGGTTTTGGAGGTGTGCTCAAAAACATCTGGAAAACAATATACTCCTAACAACTTTTTTTTAAAAAGGAAACTAAAAGAAACAAAGTCAACCACATAGATGAGCACTAAGAGAAAATACATACTTGCAATATCTGAATGAAAATAACAAGGTCTAGAAAGCTTAAAAAAAGCAGGGTGTGAAATCAATGAGATTTTTAAAAAATTTTTAACACCTAATTCAGAATAGTTTTCTATAAAATCCATTTCTACTTCCTGAATCGGAGATACAAAAGAACATCTAAATATATTTTTTAAATAAGAGAAGCACATATAAATATTATGAGCAAGCTAAAATACAAACATTTCCAAGGGCATACAGTTATCATGCCCTTCAAATCTGTCTGAGAAAACGCTGTCTGTTAAAAATATTTTCCGAGAACTTTAAGCCCTTGAAATGTTCTATGGAAATGGTATTTATGACATATTCACATCCTCTAGGGCTGTGAGGTGTTATTATTGGCAAAGTGACAATTTTTAAAACCATTCAAAAATAATTACAAATTTATGCTGAATGACTAAAATTGCTATATTATTATAAAAATGAAGAGAATATTAGTTAATGTCTCATGACCAGGGCTAAAAGTAGCCAAGAATGAACCTAGAGAAAATAGATGGCTAGTAGTAGTGACTTTCTGTCTTTGACAAACCAACTATTCTAGCACACAGATTCACAGTGAGGATAGTACACAAGATAAATGTGATATATATGTACACATTTGTCTTAGTGATGAGAACACCAGTTAGAGTATCAATTATATTGGCATTCTGGCTCCATGAATTACAAGCTGGACCTCTAACAAATTACTTAACTTCTTTGAGCCTGAGTGAGCTCTCATTTTTTCATATTTTATTTTACTTATTGATTGATTTTATTGAGCTATATATTTTTCTCTGCTCTCCTCCCTTCCTCTCCCCTCCCCTTCTATCCTTTCCCATGTTCCCCATGCTCCCAATTTACTCAGATCTTATCTTTCTCTACTTCCCATGTAGATTAGATCCATGTATGCCTCTGTTTGGGTCCTCATTGTTGTCTAGATTCTCTGAGATTGTGAATTGTAGGCTGGTTTTCTTTGTTTTATGTCTTAAAGTCACTTATGAGTGAGTACATATGATATTTGTCTTTCTGGGTCTCGGTTACCTCACTCAATATGATGTTT
>LOJH01064001.1:0-10651 GCA_001685095.1 Ellobius talpinus
CTCTCCTCAGCTGCCCAAGGAACAAGCTGGGGACATCTCCTCGGACACCTGGGATCCCCTGTAGAGTCAAGAATCTTGCCAACCCTAAAATGGCTCCCTTAATTAAGCCAAAAAAGCTGTTGTTTTACTGCCTGAGAAAATGTTTCTTTTCAAAAATTAGTATAGAACCTCCCGAAGCTTAAAGGGATTTTTTTTCTGAATGAAAATATTTGAATATAATTGTTCTTATGATGGAATGTGAACAATGAAGCAGAACTTACAACAAAATATTTTCAGTAGGTATCACTTGCTGATGGCTATTTCTACTATATAGTCAATGACAAATTAATGTCTATTTCTGAGTTTTTTTAAATATTTCATCTTATTAAGTTATGTAAACTTACAACTTCTTATTGTTTTTCAGTTCTAATATAAGGCTTGGTTAGGTGTGGCTGAAACAAAAGTGAATCAAATATTTTGATTTTCTGTCATATTTTCAGAATTAAATTTTGTATTTTAATTGTGTTATAGTTTTGGAAGAATAAATTTCAGTGCTATATAATTAGTATATAATTAGTATCCTATTAAAATCTTCTTGCTAGTGCTGGATTAACTCTGGGAAATGAGCAAAAATTACTCAAAAATTTAAAAAAGAGCAAAATATTGAACAGCATGACACAAGTCCTAGGTAGCATGCTTGAAATTTCAAGACCCAGCCTCCATAGTGAGTTCCTAGCCAGCCTGAGCTACTTAGCAGGACCCTTTCTCTAGTGAGTTATAGATAAAATATTCAATTAAAGGGAGATATAAAAAGAATATTGTCAAAATCAAAATATATTCTTGCAAGGCTATAAGGTTATATTAAGATACACACTTACTGTAATTATTATAAATGTGTGATAATGTGATAATGCATTAATAAATGGAGCCACGGACTGAGGTAAAAATCACAGAAGCATAGGCCCAGCTTTATGCAAATTCTGACATCAAGTAATCACTACAGACCAGTGAGAAGATAATTCCAAAAAATGTACAATTTAAAATATAGAATGCATGAAAATAAGGTAGGATTATATTTTTGAAATAATAATTTGGTGTTTGTGAATACTGCATGAGAAAAAAAAACTTGAAGTATTGTAAAAGAAATTATTTTGAAATGTCTTGTTTTGGTAAAATGTTGATATTTTAATTAAAAAAATGTTTCTTTTTCTTTTCTTTTTTTGTCTTTTAAGTAAAAAACATTTCCCATATCTTTAAAGTAGCAAAAGAAATTATTTTGTAGATTGGAGATTTAAAGTGGATTATTGATAAGCATCATTACCATATCAGCTTCAAGTACAATTAACTATAAAATTGATCCTTCAAGATCAAGGATCTAGTAAGATGTAGGGACAATGGGCCTGAAGAATGATCAAAGAATTTAAAAGCATGAACACAGGACCAGAGATCTAAAAACACTGAGTTTAAGTTAAAAACTAAGACCTTTTTTAATTTGATTATTATTTATTTCAACTTTTTGTTAATCATTGAGAGTTTTATACATAATTAAATATGTTTTGATCATATCTGCTCCCTCCCTAGGTGATGAGTTTTTATTGCTAAATTGACATCAGGGAAGAAAGACCCTTGTCTGAGGTGTTGCCTATTAGCATGACTGTGGGTCTTTTCTTCTTTGCTAGTTGATATAGCAAAGCAGGTTCTGGGCTTTGTAAGAGAGTAAGCAGCATTGTTCATGGTTTCTGTTTTAGTTCCTGATGGAGTTTCTGACCCGACTTTCCTCAATGATACGTTTTGACCAGAAAGTTCAAATCAAAGAAACAAGCCCTCCCATATTGCTTTTATTGCTTTTAGCCATGATATTTATCACAGCAATAGAAAATAAATTAGGGCTTACCCCATCTCCTCAATACGATCCGCATCACCCAAGTCCCTCCCAATTTTATACTAACATTTTTTGTTGTTGTTGTTTTAACACAATACTGTATCCAATCTGCATTGCCCATAGTTGTACAGACTTGCAGCCATCCAGTGGAGAATTTGCAACCTGTTAAGGACCACACCCATAAACAAAACTCACTTTCTTTCTCTTGAAAGACATCAATTCTTAATAGCTTCTTCAGCTAGTAGAGGTGTCATGAACTTTTTTCTCACTTAAGGCTGGACTCAGTTGATCTTGTGTAAGTCTTGAATAACCAGAGCTGCTGTGGGGACATCGGTCCTATTGTGTCCAAGAGACATTTTCATCCCAGTCTTCTACAACCTTGATTGATAGACTCTTTCTGCCCTTTTTCCATTCTGGTTCCTGAGTCTTACAGAGAGTGTGTGTGGTATAGCTGTCTCTTTCATTGCTGGACACTCTATAGACTCTTACTCTCTTTGGAACAATTATGAATTTTTTCATTAACCCCTGCCCATGACAAAAAGAAGCTTCTTTGATGGGACTGTAAATGAAAACTCCTGAAAGGAAGTTGTATCTGAAGAGACTGATTGACAGAATTTCAGTACTGTGGATATTGGAATGTTACAGGTCCAGGGGCTAATTGACTCATTTTAAATCAGCTTTAACGCTCCAGAATGGCCATACCTTTGTCACATGTGTCTTGTTGAAGTTGACACCTGATGACTAATTGATTAAATCTTTTGGAATCTATTAACAGACAACCAGCTTCTACAAATCGAAAACCTAAGAATGTCATGACAACATCTTGAGCTATAAAAGGGCATCACCCTCCTCAATGAATCTGACTTTCTGGTGTACCTACGAGTGTATATTTAACTTGCCTTGATTTATGATTTTATTTGATCTATAAAATTATAAAAACCTTATTTGAACTGTCTTCACATTGGAACATGGAATTTAGGGCAATCTAAGTGCATTTCTGGGCCATGCCATCCAAAATATCTTCAGAATAAAGTATTTTTTTAATTCCCTTTAAGATAAGAGCTGTGGTTTTTGCATCAGCAGGGCTGAGAGATGTAATAAGCTATTGATAAAGATGCAAGTCTTTGAGAGGGCAATTTATCCCTATGTCCATTTATCAAAATACTAGGAGGTTCACTCCTAGGGCCTATAAATACAAAAATCATGGGTTGGTTCATGGTCAGATTTACAGAACTAGGCAGGTTTCCTTCTGTGAAACTGCCCTTCAATTCAGTCAGACAGAGGTTGCTTATCATTGTTAACATTCGCTCTACGATTACAACCATAGTGGTTAACTTAGTTCACAGGATTTACAGCTAGGTAAGGCTTTAGGTAACTTTTCTCTCCTAATAAACTACACAGCGATTTCCAATATTGTGATAAGGAGCCAGCAAGGAGAATGCTTCCTAGTCAATACTGACTTTGTTTCTCCATGTCCTATTACTCAGGTGTATGAGCTTCTGCAAGTGCTTTTTGGCTTCAATTTATGACAGGAAATTAGGAACAATGACAACAACCTATAATGTAGTTTTGGGGTTCTCTAGGATAGTCTGACTGACAATTTGAGTGGGACAAACTTTTACACTAACTTCTCAGTGTGCTGCATGAAAAAAAATGTTAATTTTTTATGGTCTATAGTTACTGACGTGGGACCATCTGGATCTTTTTCAAGGCTTTATGAAAAGATATTTCAGTTCTGTTCTAATTCCTTTTCATATTGTTCAATAAACAGTTGAAAACATGCCCTCTGGCTCTTTCCTGGTTGAGTTTTGCTATTGCCATAAATCCTCTATTTCTAGCTGAAGGGCACTGAGTTTGCATCTGTCTCAGGACCTGTCCTGATAGCTTTTCAAAAAGTGTCTGTAGACTGTAGACCTCAAACACTATCTGAATCCATGTTAATAACGTTCCCCTCCTTTGCTGGCCTTGGTGAGGATATGTAGGAATTCTTCCCTGGTGGAGGTCAAGACAGGAAATGCCTTAGTAATATCAAACCTAGAAAGAGAAAATGATAAACTGTCTTATGATGTAAGACACCTCATTTTTATCTTCCTGTTTTCTCCTTTGTCGTTCATTTTTAAGGTTAAGAGGTATGAGTTATTAACCTAGAAATGCTACATAACTCGTGAGAACACTTCCAAAATATTAGGCATATCTTCTTCAAAACTGTCCCGGAACTACAGAAGGACCATGGCAAGTGTATTAGTTTGGGTTTCTAATGCTGGGAAAGAACAGCCTGGCCAGACAACTCTTATCAAGGAAACCATTTAATTAAAGTTATCTTACAGTTTCAGAAGTTTAGTTAGTGATCGTCATGGTGGGGTATGGTGTCCTGCACGCAGACATGGTGCTGGAGAAGGAGATGTGAGTTCTACATCTTGATCTGCAGGCAGCAAGACGTGAACTGTGACACTGAGCATCGCTTTAGCATGGGAGACCTCAAAGCCCACCCCCACAGTGACATRCTTCCTCTAACAAGGCCACACCTCCTTATAGTGTTGCTCCCTATGAGTTTATGAAGGCCAAATACATTCAAACTACCAAAGTAAGTGAGATATTAAACCAGAATACGATATTTCTGAGCATGGAATTTAGTGAGCACTCAGACTGTGTACCTGAGTAATCAGCTTCAAAACAGTGTTTACATAGCAAGTATTTAAAGTATAAATTTCTATTTTATTGCAGATTCATAGTTATCTAGTGTGTTTATTTTTTCTGCTTAGTAAATTTCAGTGATCTGCTTAAGTATCCAGTCAAGCCAAGATTTTCCAGTCAAAGTGATTCTTATCGTATCTCCAACTCTTTTCTACATTTGGGTACACAACTGTTCAGCTCAGACATGAATATCCATATTGTATTTTCATAAACTCACATACATTTATAATATCTACAAATCAATCATTTCTTGTGAATTTGCCAGACTGAAACTACATAGCCTTTTGGAATCCTTATTATTTTTTATGGCAAATCATTGAGGCAAATCAAAGCATCTGGTTTTCTACAGTATACTGCTCTGAAATCATTATGTAGTCTTATATTATACCCTAAATGAATGTTTGTCAGCTTGAAGGAAGTTATGTTAAATCACTTAAACAAGACAGAAAAATCATTGCCTTAATCTAAAAAGGTTAATCTCATAGTACTTGAGTGTAGAATAGTGGCTATCAGATTTCTACCAGAAATAGTTTAAGTGAGACATAGTGAAACGAACTAATCAATGGGTAATATGCTATAAACAAATAAATTTTTGCTATATATGGATGATAAAAATTTTAGGAGACGGATTTGTTTCATTGTATTGAAGCATTTCAGTCCATCTGCGAGTCACTTAGTTTCTCATTAACATGCAAGTTTTTATGACTCAGTTTGAAAATAAATAATTTTAAAAGAGTGATGCAGTTATTTAAAGTGATGGAATGCTCAGTGTGCCACTTGCTAGCTGCTGGAATATTGGGACTTATTTTGTTATTTTGATACTTTCTTTGTGGTGAAAAAAGGATATGAAGAGATTTTGCCTATGATGGTTTTGAAAATTCTGGCACATCACCATAGTGCTTACATGTTTCTTCTGCAGAGATATTTCTCTTGATTTTGACTTTATATCCATTGAAATGAATCATGAGTAATAATTCTAAACAATTACCTGACACAATGTGGTGATTGCTAAAATAGTTTGTTTATTTTATCCCTGATAACCTCTACTTTACATTCCTTTCATTGAAGTAGTTTGAACTATTAACCTGTGCATCTAAATATCAAAATATACTTTGTAGTGTTATATACAAAGTATATACAAAATATATATATTCTGTCATTTAAAACCTCCATTTTTGTTTTAGGACAAGTGTCTCATTAGAATGTTTTCATTTTAAAAGTTTTACATACAGTATATTTTTATCATTTTCCTTCTCGTGCTCCAACCCCAATCAAATCAAATCAAATTAAGTGTACTAACCAAATTATTGTTCTTTCTTTTCTTTCTCTCTCAAAGGTAAAAATTATCAATACAAGTAAACAAACACAGTAAGACAGAATAAAGCACCTAGAAATCATGGGATCACTTTTGTGTTGGCCACCTACTCCTAGGCATGGGGCCAGTCTGTGAATATGTTTGATATATTCTTTGGCTCTCCATTGGAGAAAACTGACTTTTTCTCATTCTGAGTAAGTATCGATTAAAAAACAGATTTTGGTTAAAGGTAGTTTGTGTGCACTTCTTCTGAGTGCTGGAATTTTGTCTGGTTTGAACTTGTGCAGTTCTTGGGCAAGCTGTCACAATCTCTGTAAATTCATATGTGCATTGGCCTAATGTTGTGTCTGGGATATCTTGGGTTTTTTTTTGGTTTTTTTTTTTTGAAGTAATTTACCAACTCTGGCTCTGAAAATCTTCCTGTTTCCTCTTTTACATAGATCACTGATCCTTGGGAGTAGAGATTTGATAAGAAAATGCTACTTTGAGCTGAATGCTACAGAACCTATAACTATTATTATTACTGGAATATTGAGACCATTATTATTTCATGCTATTACTAAAAAGTGGTTATTACTTACTATTATTGTGCTGTTATGATATGGTTCCTTCAAACTTTTGATGAACTATATAGAGATTACTGATTTTGTATGTCCTTGTGGGTATAGCTAAACTTCTTTTCAAACTTAATTTTTCATTCTAGTGCATTCTATCCAGCTGGATTGGAGGATGCAAGTTGCTTAAATTTGTTTTTATCATGAAAAAATTATTTCACTGTCAATTGCGTTTGAAAATTTTACTGTGTATAATAGTCTAGCCTGGCATCTGTGCTATCTCAACTTGTAGAATATTTGTCCAGGCCTTTCTGGCCTTCATAGTCTCCATTGCATAGCCAGGTGTTATAATACCGGGTCTGTCACTATATCCAATTTGGTCTTTTACCCTTGTAGCTGTTAAAATCCTTTCTTGTTTTTATACTATAATATTTTGATTATTATATATCATAGGAAGTTTCTCTTGTAATTCTGTCATTAAGTGTTCTGTATGATTCTTTTACCTTGATGGGCATCTCTTTCCTTAGATTGTGGAAGTTTTTTTCTATTATTTTGCTGAAAATATTTCTGTGAATTTAACACAGGTGTCTTCTCCTTTCTTTATACATATTATGTTTAGATTTGGGATTTTAAGTGTTCCAGAATTTCTGACCATTTCATACCTGGAGTTCTTAAGATATAACAGTTTTTGACATTGCTGTCCAGTTCTATTTTGTCTTTAATGCCTGAGATTCTCTCTTCCATGTCTTTCGATCTATTGGTGAGGCTTTCTTTTGAGCCTTTTATTTGACTTCCTGAGTTTTTTCATTTTGAGCTTTATTTCAGTTTGGCATTTCTTTAGTGATTTTATTAATTTGTTAAATTCTACTTTTATATCTTGAATTGCTGTATTATTTAATTCAACTGTTTGCATATTGCTTTTCATTAAGACATTCTTAAGGTCATTGGTTATTTTACGATTCTCTTTTGAATGCCCTGTCGTGGATTTTACCTAAACTGCTTTTCTCTTGTCCTAGTAGAGTAGCAGGCTTTGTAAGAGGCATAGTGCCTTGATTGTATATGCTGCTCTGGAATCTGGGTATCTGGAATTATTATATTTCAGTTATTTCCTGGTGTAGATATCTGGTATCACATTTGTTAGCTGGTGTTCAGGTTTGTGGGTGTTGCTCTCCTAGTATAGGCCCTAACTATATATGGTAGAAAGTAGTTCCGTAGATAGATTGGGAGTCTCTAAGGAATGGAAATGGGCTAGAAGGGAGGACTAGGTCCTAGCCAAGAGTGGTGCCTATAGGTCCCTGTTAGAGAATAGCTCTGCAGGTAAGTGGAGAATCACAGCAAAATGGATTAAAAGCAAAGATTCTAAGACTGCATGCAAAGTTTTAACCTTTATATTAATTAGATAACAAATCATCATTCTGTATAATTAATGCATACTAATAAAATTGTACTAACTTATATGATATAATCTTGTTCACAAATAAAATATGCATTAAGTGTTAGCTCATGTCATTTGCAATTTATAGACAGTCAGCAGAAACAATCAGAGCTAAAATACTTTGAATTTTCTATGTAGTTTAATTGCAATACTTTTGTTTATAATTGGAAGAACTAGATTATTATTATTATTCCAAATGGAGGAATAAGTGGACATTACATCAAATTGATTTGAACCGAATTTGTCTTTTAAAGTGGGAGTCTGTTTGTGTGCATTTATCCTTAGATAACTTTGAAGTAGAGATCATCTGCATATGAATCGATACCTTAATATATTTTGGACCAAAAAAAGCAAAACAGCTTTTCTTAATTTACATTATTGACCTCACTGAACACAGTGAAAGAAGTAAAAGAATGTGAAATTCAATCTCAAAAGCATATTTTAAAAGAACTGGTTTTCAGTTGGTCAAAATTACATTTTCACTTTCACGAATATCTGAATCACTTACAATTGCTCAATTAACTTTTTGTATGCAACTAAAAAAATCCTAGATTTAACACCATTCAAGAAAGTAAAATATATTCTAGGAGAACATTATTGAAACAATACAGATAAAATATAATTTAATACATCTCATATTTCACTTAAGTTTATCCATGCTTCACTCTTATTATTGATTCTATTTATATACAGGATAAAATTGTGAGGACAGAACTATTACTTAAAACAAGGAGAAAATTACAGCTTAAGTGTGTACAGATTTCATAGAGATCATTTTTCTTGACTGTTAGGCAGTTTGTTTAAAACATTTGCAAATAAATAAAAGAACATGATAAAAATCCAGCTGTTATACTGCTGAGAATTTATATTCAGTACTCATTTACACTATTTAGCTATAAAGTATAAAAAGTATAAAAATTAATACTTATTTCATGTTATTATATCACTTGGCTACATATCACTCTTAGAACTATTTTTGCATTGGAGTAAAAGTATCACTAATTAAATCAGTAAATTTCCATATTTACTTGAAATAATGCTAGAATCATTGGTCTAAATATTTTCTTAAATACTTACCTCTACTACTTTTTACTTTGGTGAGATAAAAGATCAATGCATTCTGAAATGTTTCAACTTATAGAAAAAATGAAACTTTACCAACAATATTCTATAAATGTTTTATTTGGTTTTTCTGTAAATAATAAATCATTATCATTTTATGTTTATTAATTTAAATATTTGTGTACCAGAAAGGAGCACTATTAAAATATGATAATCTCAGAGGAGACATAAAAATAATTTGATGTAAGTAGGATACAGAATGTCAGAACTGCTGGGTGGAATTCTACATTGTGTTATTGTGAAGTTTTTCAGAGATTATGGAAGGATTTTGGGAGATTAGTTTTGTACTTTTTCAAGCAAGAAGTGTTTGATTCAGGTTTAAGGACAGGTGTGTGCTTGGGGATATGATTGTCACAATAGAAGAAACTAAATAGCAAATCAACATGCTATAATTGGTAAAATATAAAATATTTCATAATAAAAAGCATTATATGTAATGCGAAGGCTTTTAAAACACCTTCTTTTGGTGAAAACATTACACAGCTCTCAAGAATACTGGTATTTTTCTTATAATTTTTATCTTACTAAATACTGATGAGCTCTTGATGGTGACATTTTAATACTTTTGAAAATGAGTTGTTTTAAACCCTCTGGGAAGTTCTTCGTAAAAGAATTTGCAGTAACCAAACTATGTCTGCAAAAGTATTAATGCTTTTGAACACTTAAATATATTCTGCTCCTCTAAATTTGAGATTGTAGGTATGTTTAATATATTAATATAATATAGGATATTCACTGGAAGTGAAATATGATACTTGAGAGATTGTTCAGTGGTTAAGGTTGGTCTTCTAGAGGAAATGAACTTTCCTGGTTCCCATGTGAACATTCTGAAACATCAGTTGCAGGAATCCATGCCTGGACACCAGGCATGTACATGGCACACAGATATACATGCAGACAAAAAATGCACATAAATGAAATAATAAAATAAATCAAAAGTTCAGTAATATAGAACTTTAATAATTTTCTGAATTAATGGTGTTTTTATTTGGCTAACACAATCAAAGTTTCAGGCAAAAAGAACAATTAGTTTCTTCAACATTGTAAAAATGTAGTAAGTGTTAGGGAACTAGAGAAAATAAAAAATATGATTTAATTTTTAATAATTCTGGGCAAAGACTTATATAGTGGATACCTTAGGTGAAGGAGATTGGTCATCCTTCAGACTATACATGCCCTTGTGATGATAGCCAGTTTTATTGGGAAGAGAAATGTCTAACATATTATGTGGTGAAGGCATTTCTACAGAAAATTTGATGATGAAGACCTATATCTCAATAACAGGATACTGTATTAATGGATTTGAAATGTCAATATTGGGAGGTGAGCAAACTGGTAGAACTTCAAAGAAGAATTTATTCAGATGGAGTGGGGTTTGTGGATTGTGTCTTTGAAGAGTATATATTGTCATATGTCATTTCTTCCAGTTCATTCTTGTCTATCATGAATTAAACAGCCTGTGTCATATATTCCCATCTCCATGGTATTCTGTTTCACTTGAAACCCAAGAAATTTATTCTGTTTCACTTGAAACCCAAGAAATTTATCTAAAAGACTCTGACACATGTAGTGATTGGGGAGAGGGCCTGTTTTCGTACTCCCCCCGGCTCCCACAAGGCTAGCTTAACACCCAAAATAACAACATACAAATTGTATTCATTTAAACACTG
>LOJH01064005.1:0-10650 GCA_001685095.1 Ellobius talpinus
TGAGCTAATGGGAGCTCACCAACTCCAGCCAGACTGGGAAGGAACAACCATAGGACCAAACTAGTCCCTCTGAATGTGATTGACAGGTGCATGGCTGGGGCAGACTGAGGGCCATTTGCATTGGCACCAGGATTTATCCTTACTGCATGTACTGGCTTCTTGGGAACCTGTTCTCTTTGGATGATACCTTGCTCAGCCTAGAAATAGTAGGGAGGAAGGACCTTGAATCTTCCCCAAAACAATGTGCCTTACTCTCTCTGAGGATTGGATGGAGGTGGGGGAGAGGGTGTGTGGAGGAAGTGTGAGAATGGGAGGGAATGGGAACTTGTATTGGTATGTATAATGAGAAAAGGTAGTTTGTTTTCTTAAAAAAATAAAGAAATAATAGGGTACAGATCTAAACAGAATTCTCAATATACGAATCGCAAATGGCCAAAAGACACTAAAGGAAATGTTCAACATCCTTAGCTCTCAGGGAAATACAAATCAAAACAACCCTGAGATACCATCTTCAACCAATCAGAATGGCTAAAATAAAAACCACCAATGATAGCTTATGCTGGAGAGGATGCAGAGTAAGAGGAACACTCCTACATTGCTGGTGTGTGTGAAAACTTGTACAGACCCTTTGGAAATCAGTATGGTGGTTTCTCAGAAAATTGGGAACCAACTTACATCAAGACCCAGCAATACCACTCTTTGGCATATACCCAAAGGATTCTTAATCATATTGCAAGGATATTTGTTCAACTATGCTCATAGCAGCATTATTTCTAATAGCCAGAAACAGAAAACAACCTAGATATCCCTCAAATGAAAAATGGATAAAGAAAATGTAGTACATTTACACAATGGAATACTACTCAGCCGTAAAAATCAATGGCATCTTGAAATTTGCAGACAATTGAATGGAACTAGAACAAGCCATCCTGAGTGAGGTAACCCAGACTCAGAAAGAAGAACATGGTATGTACTCACTCACTCAGATGTGGATATTAGACATAAAGCAAAGGATAACCACCCTATGGTTTATGACCTCAGAGAAGTTTGGTAACAAGAAGAACCCTAACAGAAACATTCATGGATCCCCTGGACAGGGGAAATAGGCAAGATCTCCTGAGAAAATTGAGAGCATGGGGGCAGGGAGAGAAGGGAGGGTGAAGGGGAGGAGGGTTGAAAGGCAGGGGGAAGGAGAGCATGAGGGAAAGAGATGGTCAAGATGGGGGAAGAACAGAGTGGCAGAGCAAGCAAAGAGATATCTTGATTGAGGGTGTCTTTATGGGGTTAGCAAGAAATCTGGCAGTAGAGAAATTCCCAGGAATCCACAAGGACGACCCCAGATAAGACCCTAAGCAATAGTGCAGAGGGTGTCTGAATTGGCCTTCCTCTGTAATCAGACTGACGACTAACTTAACTGTCATCATAAAACCTTCATCTTGCAGCTGATGGAAACGGATGCAGAGAGCCACACCAAAGCACTGGCCTGAGTTCCCAAAGTCAAGGCAAAGAGAGGGGGAGCAACTATATGAACAAATGGGTCAAGACGATGATGTAGATTCCCGCTGTAACAACTGACTTGAGCTAATGGGAGCTCACTGACTCTGGACTGACAGTGGGGAAAACCAGCATAGGACCAAACTAGGCCCTCTGAATGTGGGTGATACTTATATGGCTGTGGTTGCTTATGGGGCCACTAGCAGTGGGACCAGGATTTAGCCCCACTGCTTGAACTGGCTTCTTAAAGCCCATTCTCCTAGGGATACCTTACTCAGCCTAGATATAGGGGGAAGGCCTTGGTCCTGCCTCAAAGAGATATGCTAGACTTTGTTGAGTACCCATGGGAAGCCTTACCCTCACTGAGGAGTGGGGTGGGGGAAAAGTGGAGGGAACAAGAGAAGGAGAGAGAGTCGGAACTGGAATTGGTATGTAAAATTGCAATTAAATGATAACTTAAAAATTTAAAAAAGAATAGTGCTTGTCACATATATAAGAATCAATGATTAATTAATTAATTTTAGAAAAGGAAAACTGAATTATGAAACATTAAGTATCCAACTCAAAAATCTAAAAGATTGTGGTTTACAAAGTAATTTCAAAAGATTATATTTTGTTAATAAAATTATGTTGTCTCAAAAACGGTTTGGCTGTTCTTAAAATATGCTGACTCTTGTGAACTCAAATTTTGAACCAGGTTGATCTGAAAAAAAGATCACAGAGACCTGGCAGCTTGGAAGATTAATGACAGGCATGTTTGCCACAGGCATTTTGCAGTAGAATCACAAGCATACACTGCTGAGGCAAATAGAAAAGCTTGGTTTTAGCTATTGAAAATGTTGGTTAAAAAATAACAATTGTACAATTAGGATATGTTATAAGTAGTACAAACTAAACACTTTCCATGTCCTAAGATGAAGAAGGTATTAATAAAAAGAATTTGGGGTCCTGAGCATGAGGAGGCGACTCAGTGAGTAATGTGCTTGGTGCAGAAGCATGAAGACCAGAGTTTGGACCCCCAACACCCAAGTTAAAAACTAGGCATGGTCACATGTGCCTGTAAGCCCAGCACTGCAGAGGCAGAAATAGGTAGGTCTAGTGAATCAGTGACTAGCCAGTCAGTCTAGCGAAAATGTCAGTGTCCAGGACCAGTGAGAGACCTTGTCTCAAAAAGTAAGATAGACAGGAAACAAAAAAAAGATATACTGACATCAGCCTCTGTCCTTGGCAGGTGTCACAAAGGCAAGTGCAAGTACACACAAACACATGTGCACACACACATAGCTGAGGTCCCATCAAAGACACCCAGTGTGATTTTCTGAAGAAAAGAGCTCATAGAGTCCCTTGATCATAGAGTTCCCTATTCTGTTAGTGTTGGAATACAGACTTGCAAACCCCATTGACACCTTAATATCACACGGACTGAGCTGCCCTAATTATTATGCAGTTGAAGGAAATGAATGGAAACCACACTGGAAAAGAAAGATCATTTATTTTCAGTCCACGGGAAATTTCCATCATCCCTTGGGAATGGAATTACTTAGGAAAACAAATGAAATTTAATATGGTAGCTTTATAATATAAATTTAATTTATATCTATAATTTAGTAGACTGACATTCAGGCACTTAGGTACAGAATTTGAAGATCAATTGGTCATTTGTCTCTTATGTCCCTTGTTCCAAACAAGATCCTATTTGGGGTTCTTATGTCTTCTTTCTATACCTTATCTAGTTCATTTGGTGCTTTTTTTAGAATAATTGTCTATTAATAGCAAACCCTGATGAAAGCATTGTGATTAGCTAAAGCAGATTCATTTCCACGTCATCAGTTTGGTTCACTTGAATCTGTACTCAGTGCTTCTTTTTAACCACTTCTTCTTTATTTAAATAAATTAAAAGAAGCATCAAAATATCTTCTCTATGCCCATGGCAGAAGGGGTAAATCTGAGGCTCTGCAGGGTTATGTTATGATCTATTTGTAGGTCCTTCTAAGTGCCTATAAATTTATTTATGTTAAGAACATTTTTTAGACTTGAGCTTTATGTCCAATGTGGATTCAAAGGAAGTTTAAACCAAACATTTCTCTCTCATTGAAGTATCAGGTATCAAAATGATATTTGATGTCCAAGGAACTTGTAAAGCCTTCATTTTCCTTTGAACAAAGAAGTTCATAATTTTCCACAATCAAAAAGGATATGAAGTCCCAGTTTCTGGGTTTTCTTCACACACGCTCCCCCTTCACTCTAACTGTCTCCCTTCTAGTTCTCCTCTGTTTCTTAGCAGCTTTCCCACCCCAAGATTCCATGGACTTCTTCACTAAGGTCAGGCTGTAGTTTCACATGCCCAGTGAATAGGAGGGGCCAGTATGTGGATGCAACACTGGGGGTTTACATGGGAATTGGAGATGCAACATTGACCTTGAGAAAGATAAAGCACCAAGAAATTAGCTCACTCACAAGCATAAGGATGGGGGAGGGAGGTTCAGTCAAACTCCTCCACATGTCCTCTAAAGCTTTCTTTCTTATGTGCTATAATGAAAACAGTATTTGGGTGGGCATTTGTTTGGTTGTTGTTGTTGTTTATATCTGTCCCTTTATGACACTGTGATTTAAGAAGATGATAATTAACAAAGTCATGATAATAATGGTTGGGACATTTTCAGAGTTGTTAAAAAAACATATTGAATTTATTCCTCTTAATATTACCAAAAATTCCTCCATCTGCCAAGAAGTCCAGAAATGAATAGTTTGGTCACCCCTGTAATGCAATATATTTTTTATATTGTTTGAGAGAAGTTCTTTATACATACCCATGGCTGGCCTGGAACTCACGGTATAGACCAAGTTGACCACAAACTCAAAGTAATCTTCCTGTCTATGCCTCCCAAGTGTTGGAACAATCATCATGTTCAACCAAGAAATGCTTTATGGATAACTTATACTGGGCCAGCATTGTGTAATTCCTAACTTGCTGTGGGACAATGGTTTTACCCTGTAAAGATTTGGTTTTTTGTACTTGTTTAATAAAATGCTTATTGACCAGTAGCCAGGCAGGAAGTATAGGCGTGGTGACCAGGCAGAAAGTAGAGACAGGCAAAGAGAACAGGAGAATTCTGGGAGAGGAAAGCTCATTCTGCCGTCGTGACCCAGCCTCACGGGAAGCAAGATGTGACTGCCTCGCTGAAAAAGGTACCAAGCCATGTGGCTAACACAAAGAATTATGAGCTATAATGTAAGTTATAAGAGTTAGTTAATAAGAAACCTGAGCTAATGGGCCAATCAGTTTATAACTAATGTAGACCTCTGTGTGATTCTTTGGGACTTGATGGCTGCAGGACCAGATCAACACTAACTCCCAGAAATTTTAATGAGTATCAAAGGCAATCAAATTAATACTGCCAAAATCATAAGAGGAGAGATGACTTAATGGGTAGAAAACCTTGCCGTATTGTACAAGGATGAGTTCAAGTCCCCGGAGCTCTGATAAATCTAAGTGCGGTAGTACCTATCTGTTATCACAGTGCGCCTGTGAGAGTTGCTCTCATCTCTCATACTGTCAGGAGAAACAGCTGCAGCTCATGGACCAGTTGACCTTGAACATACAGCAGAAAAATGACAAGAGTCCCTGTCCCAAGCTTGGGGCATAAAGAAGATCACCAGCTCTTCTCTGGCTCTCACATATGGTGTGGCACCTGTGCACACACCATATGTAGTCATCTCTCAGCAGCTACTATGACATTGAGTTGCTTTAGTATCCTTTCTCTATGCATGAGACACATACATCCTGAGAAAGGAAGGGGGAAGATTACAAGTCCCCCAGTTATGTTTGGCTTGTTTGTTTGCATTCCCATCCCTGTGGCCGGTTTGCCTTTCCACTGCTCATGCATTTCCACACGGCAGCAGAAGCTTCATGCTCTGTGGAAGCATTCACAATTTTGGCCTTATAGTGATCGGCTAAAATGGTGCAGCCTGAGAAATTATGTAAACCAACTCAAAGGCTTGATTGTAAACCATGACTGCTATTGTAACCAACCTGGTTCCCTTCTCTGCGTACTGCGATTCATTTTGTTTCTCTCCTTACGGTGAAAGAAAACTAAGCTTAATTTTTTCTGCCTTGCTCAGCTCTGTCTTGCGGCTGAGGCAGCAACTGGTGGAGTGGAAGGTGGGGTCTGAAAACATGCTCTCATTTTGTCATAAATTTATCTCAAAAGTCTTGTATTCAGAACACATTTTAAAACTCAAAATAATGAACAGTGAGGTTAAACTGGCCGTTTCTACTGATGGCTTAAGGAAACCTAGACACTGTGATCAGTGGCATCACATTCTCATTATGTAAAAATGTGATCACCATTTCCATATACCTATTCAGCTTTCACAGAATATATGTCCTAAAATGCTTATCAAGCAGGAGATATCTCTGATAAACATTCTACTATACATTACCTTGTAGCTAATATAATTTCAGATTTTGTCACTTCAAGTATCTTAATTCCTTTGGGTTTATGTAAGGAAACAGATTATACTGGGAATCTTAAAAAACTGTCAACATAGATATTTGTCCCTCCGAGTTCTGGAATGTCTGAGCCACTCCCTTCATAGATGCTACCTTCTGACTGTAAACGTGTGCGACCTAAACCTCATATTGAATGTGTGCTAAAACACCTTCTCTGATTTTTTTTATTTTAAAATCTTTCATAGGACATATTTTGATCATTTGTCTACCTCTCCCACAAGTGGAAGAGTGAGAAACTTCGGAACATTCGGTCCTAAATGAGAAGTCTTTATCAAGATAACCCCTTTTCAAGGCTCAGGATCAATGTGGAAGAGGATTGACTTGTAAGAGTCAGCAGTGACGGGAGACCCCAAAGAAATAGGACCTTCCAGACACAGTAGGACTGACACACATGTGAATTCACAGAAACTGTGACAGCACAGGCAAGCCCTGCATAGATTCGAAACCAGTAAATACCTCAACTGAGAAGGGGAAGTAGATAGAAGGTCCCACCTCTGGACAAGGAGCTATTTGCAATTAATACCTGCTGGAAAGGGGGAAATTAGTTTTCTCCAATGGCATGTAACTGAATATACCAACCACATTCCAGGACAAGCCTCATGCCCAAGAGTAGATGACAAACACAAAATGGACTCCTTTCTGTTACTGGTATTGCTACCAACATTTCCACCTTAAAACTCACAAAGCATGAACCCTAAAGTCACATTTTGTCAAAAACATTAGTGATTCAAATTTTCCCTTATTTTCCTCATTCTCTTAAATAGTTTCACTGGATTTATGACTGTGACTCAAAGATCCGATGCTGTTCAACAACTTTTCTTGTGTTGCAGGTGACACCATCCTAATTTGACATAAAAGGAAACAAAACTTCTGCAGTCAGAAATTTTAGGTTCTGGTTATGTGGGGAATTATATATCACTGCTTGGTCCTAAATAAGACATTAGCACATATGTACAGGAAGTGAGGTGACTGGTAGAAGGCAATTTGGTTTGTGTTTGTTCTTAGTGTGGGGATGGAGGGAAGGAAAAGCCTGAGGTTGCAGAGGAAATTATCAGGAACGCAATTTTTGCTTTTCTTGCAGCAACTAGAAGTGTAGCTGAGGTGTTCTGTGATGGTAAGCTACATCATATCCATTTCTGGTGCCACAAATGCCACCACGTGAAACCGAATCTTCATCACACATTTCTTCGCACATATGACAGCTGTTTCTTGAAACTACAAGCACTCTAGGAATTGACCTGTGTGCTGTGTGAGAAAGAGATACCGTGTGTGTGTGTGTGTGTGTGTGTGTGTGTGTGTGTGTGTGTGTGNTGTGTGTGTGTGTTCAATCTTGAAGATGAAGAAAAAGAGAAAACCTGCATTTTACACGACCTTGGGTACATGTGTTCTGCCTTCCCACTCAGAAGTCTAGCACCAAGTTTGCTGTTTGAGGTGATTCATTCAGCACAGACAAAACTTTACTGTGTAGCATAAAAAATATAACTCTCCTGGGAACTTACTAAACTGCCTGAGAAAATGCTGGAACAATGATCCCAGCCTTTCATGAGAGTCACTCACTAGGGAAAGTGTAGGCCATTCATCCTTGTGGTAATGACCCACAGCAGTAAACACAACAGGTAGAAATAAAAAGAAAACAGCAGGTGACTCCAGCAGTCTTTAATTAGACATTCTTCTTCGCATTGTGTCCTTGTGTCTCTGTGAAGACAGAAATCTTTGAATTGACTTTCTCTGCATTCCCTTCCCTGGAGCATACGAGATGTAAGAATTTTTTGCCTGTTTCTAATCAGTCTGTCTGAGACGGTAACAGAGCCTCTGAAAACAGGCACACTGTGCATCTCCAGGCAATTTTAAGGTTTTTCAGAGAAAGATAGTCAATAGACACAACTTGAAGGATCTTCAGATATGAAACCAAAAAACGACATTCCAAGAAAAAGGAAAATTATATTTATTTATTTTAATTTTTCATCATTTTTGTTACTCCATCTCATATTTAAACTGAACTGTAATGCTCTAAAAGAATATTGTAGCTTCACTCAAACTTTGTGAAAGAAAACATTAATTTCAAGTCACTTAAGTAATTCTAGCAAGATAAATAAATATTTAGTTATTTTAATACATTTAATTTACCAATTTAAATGTTCATTTTTATACACTGACTTGTTGATAGAATTTAATTTTTACTAATTGACTCAATCAATATTTAATAATATGCATTAACTTCAAAAACAAGGTCTCCCAATAAGCCTCTATATTTAACATATACTTAAATTGAAACTCTAAATCTCATTGTTTTAATAATATATTTGTATATTATCTAGCACTTTGTAATAGTGTTGATTAGAAAGTGTCATTTAGAGGGTAAACCATAGAAACAGGAAAGAAAAGAGTTTTGCAAATGTAAAATTCTACACATGTAGGATTTTGTTTATATAAATAGTATAAATGTTATTTTATGAATATACTGTATATAATGATACTACATTTATACCTTATATAAGAGGCACATATTAAACATCTCAACTCAGTAAATTCAGGTGACATTTCTTTGTCCAGAAAATACAAATTCTGAAATTGCAATGACTGTTTACGAAAGAGCTGATATACTTATGATGTCAATAAACTCCCAAAGCCTAACTCCCTTCCAATAGCTTTGGAATGTAGGGCACTGGGAAACCAGAGTTTATATCAGGAAGAATTCAAGCCTCTACACAAGGGGCTCACAGAGGTGGGTTGTCTCTGCTTCTTTTCTGCAGCTTGAGGACACAGCCTTCCTCCTCTTCAACAGGCTCTGGGATGGTCCACTAACTTAGAACCAGAAATGCAATCTGCTGGCCACTTGACCTTGAATTTCAAAGTCTAGAAATATGAGAAAAAAGTGAAGAGGTAAATATATAAGAATTCAATTTTCATTATTCTGACACAGTGACACAAAAAAACTAAGTCCCCAAACAGGCCAAATGTCTCATTGTTCCCAGACATCTTTCCCCCTTTTCTTCAATGAAAATCTTAACACTTTAAAACAAATAATTACAGAACACAAGTGGTATATTATCTTAGCAGATATTGTAGGCACTATCACACCACTTTTGTATTTTTTTCTTTCAAATAAAAGAGAAAGCCCCCCCCCAAGTGTTGAGAAGCTGTTCTGACTGCATCTGTGCAGTCAGGGAGGCTGGGGTCTAGGTATGGACAATAGGAGGCAATTAAACTGTAAACTGCAAAGCTGTTTATCAAAATCAACCCTACAGAATAGGGACACTTGTTATATTTGGGATGAAATGTTATGTTATGCTGGAAATATTTCCTTGGTGCCAAGTGAACATCTGAACATTTAAAGCCAAATATGCTAGCAGATGTTTCTAGAATAGGAGCATTAGGGAACCAGATCTCACTTCAATTAGAAACACATTTTCCATTGTTTTAAAAATAACTTTTACAAGCCAGTGAGATAGTTTAGTTTGTAAAGGTGCTTGCCACCAAAACTAATGACCCGAGTTTAATCCGCGGAGTTCACATGGTAGAAAAGAACCAACTGCTGGAGGTTGTCCTAACAGGCACCATGGAGTTCACAGCCCATACACAAGCATGCTTGTACACAAACACACACACACACACTAGAAAGTAAATGGTATAAAAAGCAACTTCTAAGTGGTTATCATGTCACCCATAGATCAATGCATCTCCCAACCCTCATCTGAGAAGTTTCTATGTGCAAGAGATGGTGATTGACACAGAGATCCACACCTGTCCAAGATGCCAAGAATAAGAAATTACAGAATGCTCAGTCCTGACAAGAACATATACACTGTGCCACCTCCTCCAAAAGCTAAGGGATCGTTGCTGAGGAGGGAGGGGAAGGAACGTAAGAGCCAGAAGTGGTGGATGGTGGCAAGGAAACTATCTGCTAGATACAGCACGGTAGCTGCACATTTGAACTCACAGTACTTGTGACAGCATGCATAAGATCTGTGCAAACGTGAGCCAGACCAACTCCTCCCAGCACGGAGAAGGGAGTTGAGCACAGGCCTCCACCTATGGCTGCAGAGCTAAGGGCAGTTGTCAGCTGCTGGGTCAGCGGAAGATTGTTTCCTCTAAAACTGTGGCCACCATAGTCAACCACACTTCAGTAAAAGACTTAACAACTATGAATATTTGGGCATACAATTTAGGCTTGAATGACCTAAAGAAAGAAAAGGGATCCATATTTGAGAAAAAAAGGGGGTCTTTCTGGGAAGATTGGGGGAGAGGCATGAATAGGATCAAAACAGTTTGTGGGAAACCCTTAAAGAACTAATAAAAATTAAATAAAAAAGAATATTCTTAAAAATTAAAAACAAGCAAAATATTTTGAAGATCTTCAGTTTTACAGAAAAGGGGCATATGTAATTCAAATGGTGTCTGTATATACCTCTCCCAGATTCCCCGGTTGTCAGAATATTATATCAGTTAATATGCTTATTTTTTCCAACATATTTTTATTGATTATTTATTTGGGAATTTCACATAATTTGCACCCTAATCACATTCACTTCCTAGTCCTCTCAGGTCCACATCTTGATCCCTGTGACCTCACCACCCCACAAAAAAGAAGGATGGGGAGAGCTTTGGGGTTTGGGATGGTTAGAATAGAGGAAGGATGGTTA
>LOJH01064008.1:0-10650 GCA_001685095.1 Ellobius talpinus
GTGGCACATTTACATATTAGAGTACTACTCAGTGGGAAAAAAAACAATGACATTTTGAATTTTGCATGCAAATTGATGGAATTAGAAAACACTATCTTGAGTCAGGTAACCCAGACCCAAAAAGGATGCAGATGGTATGCAATCACACATAAGGGGATTCTACCTATAAAGAAAGGGCACTGAGCCTATAGTTCATGATCCTAGAGAAGCTAAGTAATAAGTGAACCCAAAGTAAAACATACATAGACCCACCCGGAAATTGGAAACAGACAAGATTGCCTGACATAATTGGGAGCATGGGGGTATTTGGTAAAGGAAGGATAGAAGGGGAAGAGGAGGGGAGAAGGGGAAGGTTGAGGAGAACTTGAGGGAATTGGATAGTCGAGATGGAGGAAGGACACAGATGAGAGCAAGGAAAGAGATATCTTGATTGAGGGAGCCATTATAAGTTTAGCAGAAACCTGGCTCGACAAATTCCCAGGAATCCACAAGGATGACTCTGGTTAAGACCTTAAGCAATAGAGGAGAGGGGGCCTGATCTTGATTTGCCCTGTAGTCAGACCAATGAATACCTTAAATATCATCATAGAACCTTCGTCCAGCAACTGATGGAAACAGAGGCGGAGACCCTCATCAGAGCACTGACGTGAGCTTCCAAGGTCCAGTTATGAGTGGGAGGAATGGGAATAGAAGCAAAGAGGTCAAGACCATGACAAGTACACCCACTGAAACAGTCTACCTAATGGTAGATCACAAACTCCAACAGGACTAATCCCTCTGAATGTGGTTGACATGGCTGGGGCAGATTGGGGTCACTGGCAGTGTCACCAGGATTTAACCCTACTGCATGTACTGGCTTCTTGGGAACCTATTCTCTTTGGATGTTTACCTTGCTCAGCCTAGATATAGTATGGAGGGCCTCGGCCTTTCCACAAAACAATGTGCCTTATCCTTTCTGAGGATAAGATCAAATGAGGGTGTGGTGGGAGGGTGTGTGGAGGTAATGGGAGGAGGGAAAGGATTGGATACTTGGATTGGTATTTTTTAAAAATATAATAAATTAAAACACACACACATATATATACACACACATATAGAGAGAGAAAGAGATAGACATATGCATATGTGTATATATATAGCACTACATATTACATATATGAAATTTTCAAAGAAAAATTTTAATTATTAAACTATAAAATTAGAAAAGTCTTTTAAAATGACTGGTAAGCAATTATATTATGCATATTTCCATATATTGGACATAAAATATGTTCCCTTGGAGTCAGAATCATACATTCTTGTTTAAAATGTGAATGTGTTTTTGCTTGCATATGTTGAGTATGTCCATATAGGCCGAAAGAAAACTGATCCTCTGAAGACAGAATTGCAGGAGTTTGTGAACTTCCAGAGTGGGTACTGGGAACTGAACTCAAGTCTTATGCATGGACTGTAAAGCATTCGTCACCAGTGAGCCATCTCTCCATCCCAGAAACATACACTCTTAATATTATGATTCCCATAATATAGATGACTGATAAATAAAATCCTGAACAAAGAACATTAGAAAAGTAAATTCATGTATATTTACTTTAATGTGTCAAAATAGGATAAGAAGAGCTTAGAATTGAGTACATATCATAGTTTCCAGTAAGAAAATGCTTGCATTATTCCAATAATATAAATGGACCTTAGATCAGCAAAATCCAATACTGATCATAACTGAGAATTTCATTGACTGCCAAGATCTGGTCACTAAAGAAAGTTGAATCCAAAAGATGTACCAAGACGAGGAAAGCCAAAAAAAATTGGTATCCAGAAGGTTAACAAATCCATAAACCCATTAAAGCTCATCCTAAACTCTGAGTCACAAAGTAAGGCATTACTTATGACTTTTGATCATAGTCTGCTGATTTAGAGGTGCTTGCGTCAACTAACATCCATCCATTCATTCATTTTCTGAAGAACGTTTAGCTGTTATTTAGCAGAGGCCATGGAATGGGCACTTAAGGACTCATGGGTAAAGCTGTAGTTGTCTAATTGCATTTAATAACTTAAATGGGGAAATAGGCAAGTAATCAATAATAGCAAAATGTGACAAGTGCTACTCTGGGGCCTCTGTAGGAGAGTATAACAGAGCTGAGAACCTAAGGGATTCTCTAGCCTGGAAAGTGAAGGACTCTTTCAGACAGACTGCAGAGATGATAGCACTACAATGACTGAGAACAGCTTAAGATGAAGACTTTGGCTTATTTGATGCAGCTAAACAATTCCTGATATGACCTCACACTCTCACTAATCTGAGCGAGGATGTGGCAGGTAGAAGAAAATTTCTCTCTCTCTCTCTCTCTCTCTCTCTCTGTCTCTCCCTCTTTCTGCCTCTCCCTCTCTCTGTCTCTCTCTCATCTCTCTCTGTCTCTGTCTCTCTCTCAAACACACACACATACACACATACCCACCATCAATTCTTCATAATTATCAGAAATTAGACAATTTATTTAAAACACAAACACTAACATCACTACATAAGGGAAGACAGATGAAAAGCCTTGCCAAGATTCATGTCTACTTTACAAGTTGAAAGTCAAGAAAATTCCAAATGGGTGTTGGATAGGTGCATAGGTTCTTTTCTATAGAAGAGGATTGTGGGTAAAATTCAAGCTCAGGGATAGGATGATGATGCTTTTGCACATGACTCTATACTCTCATTCTTCATTCTTCTGTTTCTGAGCCAAAGGAATTTGTAGATGCGTTACTAGTGGAGGAAT
The DNA here is from genome assembly GCA_001685095.1 of Ellobius talpinus. Taxonomy (NCBI): domain Eukaryota; kingdom Metazoa; phylum Chordata; class Mammalia; order Rodentia; family Cricetidae; genus Ellobius; species Ellobius talpinus. The sequence goes on from LOJH01064008.1 coordinate 2,766, forward strand.
ATATATACACAAACTGCCAGCACTGGTGCACACTGGATGTCTGCTCAAAACACAAGAATCAGGAAATGAGCTTTATTCCAAGATCCTTTCTCAATGTGTGAACTTCAGATGACAGTAGAAGTTTATGGAACTTCACATCTTACTCTCAAATTCCCGTAGCAACTTTTAGCTGTCTATGATTAAACAAATCAGAAACTTCAAACTCCTGCCGGCCTCAGACTCTTTTGTTATATATGAAGACATTCCTTCTAGACACAAAACAAACTGTATTATGTCAGGAGTTATTTCCCCAAACTGGTTCAGAGTATGTTTGCACAACTCCAGTGAGTTATATGCTTTTGCTGGCATCACAGCTGAACTCCCATAAAAATAATATTTGGTCCTAACTTCGACATCAGTATTTCCAGGTTGAACACTAATATGTTGGTTTAAGAAAAAAATCTTACCCAGAGGTATCTCTTGAAGAAACAGGAATGCACGTAAATTTTTTTGTGTGTATTTACCCTAATCTGTAACAGATCTTAGTCTTATCGCTCTCCACCTGATGTGAACCAAAAGGCCATGAAGTGACAGTCTTATCACGACTTAATTATTTTAATCTACTTTTTAAGTGAAGTAACAATTTTCTGCAATGAAAATGATTGAGAAAAGAATACATTGCTTCACAAGGTGTTATTTCTTTTATGCAGGTTCAATAGCAAGAGACGGTGTCTCTCTGCTTCTGCATTCAAAATGTAGCAACTTCTTGCATGGGGAATGTGTGAAGAAAATACGGCCTCTTACATGCAGTAGCTGAAGGTGAGAGGACTCAGGGAAGTCCTCAAAAAAATTACAGAACAAACTTCAGACGTTTTATACGCCCTGGGCATGTGACCTACCGAATTTACTTACGAATGAACCAAACTGTGACTCACGAGAAAGAATCAAAGAAAGAAACGTGGAAGTAAAATCTGCTAACCTCATTGCAGAAGGAGATTTTGTCTATATGTCACCTTTTCCTACAACTGAGAGCAAAGTGATGCCTCCATCAGTCATGCAATGATTTGGTGAGTGCGTAAGGATACAAACAAGGACACGGTGCCTTTCATTAGGCCAGGGCTTCTTAGAGTTTCCCCTCTGCAATTCCTTATGATACAGAATTTTTTTACATGGCTCTGGTATATTGACACATAAAATAAGTATATGAATGAATCATTTACCTAAAATAAACCATAATAAAATTTAGTTTAAAACAAATGTCTGGCATTACACAGTTTTACCATTTGTTGAAACAAAAGCAAATTGACTTACAAATGAGACAAGTGTGATTATTTATTTTAACATCAATAATCATATTTTGAATGAATATTTTATACTGAAAGATAGGGAATCTCAATGTTTTTCAGAATTTATCAATATTTTGATTTTGTCCCCATCAGTGCAGAAAATTCTAATTCACATCAATACATCATACAAAATGGCAGAAGAGGGTCTAGGATGATAAATCAATTCATTTGTGTCACAAACATAAGGATATGAGCTAATATCAGGCATTCATGGAAAAAGCCATATGTATTAGAACATGGCTGTAATATCAGCCCTGGGGAAGCAAATCCTCAGGATTCATCGACGAGCCAAGCAAGCTTAACAGCTGACCATGGAGATTAGGGACCCTGTCTCAGTAAAACAAGGTGAACAGCTCTAGAGGAACAACACCTGATGGAGGTTAATCTGTGGACCCCCAGTGCCATAGAAACACATGCATGCACACTCAAATACACATGTGCCTCCAACACACATGTACACGTGTGTGTATGCATGTACACACACACACAAAATGAATAAAATAAAATGACATAAATTTGTTTAGGACAACTTTATAAATTATTATAAAGACTCACATATTAATTTTTCTATGAAATCCAATTAAGGGATTCAAACAGCAATTTTCAAGTCAAACGTTCTAACAGAAGTCAATCCAGAGATTTACTAATTTGATAAATATTGACAAATGACAATTGGAAATAAACACTAAGCATCTTTGTTTTTTGTAATTAAAGCATTATGTTTTCATAAGGGTGGAAAATTTTGTAAACAGAAAAAAATCTTAAACTTGTAACATACAACAGTCTGGAATCTGAGCCAGGGCGCTTTAGGCAGCCTACATTGACATTCCATGGTATAACAACATATGCATTTCAAAGTATCCATGTTGTGTTCAGAACCAAGACAACAGTGAGGTTGCAAGATAAAATAAGAACAAATGCTGCCACAAACACTTCAACTCCATCACTCAGTTGACTTTCAATTAATTTTTGGTCATTGTATATTCAGAAACCTTTGACTATTGCCAAATTTGGTGGTGATGCTGGTGAGTGAGAAATCAGGAATTAAACCACAACCCTGTTGTCCTTCTCTAGAGTATGGCAAGCTCGCTCATGGTGTATTTAGATTTAAAACCACTTTGTCTTAATAAAACTATGTATGAAACATTCTACATGATCTGTGCCCACAGTGTGCTTTTACACACTAGTTGACAATGGTAATGTAGATAAGCTCAGTGCTTCTCTGCCTTCTATGGTTGCCCTTTCAGATGAAAAGTTAACATGAAGGAATTCATAGTAAGTGTAACAATACACAATGAAAGGGTTGGTTTTGAATGAATCAATACAGATATACTTGCTTAGTTTTACCTTACAGTTTAGTCTGGGCTATTTTTTCCCCTTATTAAAAAAAGAGCCTGAATATAGAGCTATCATTCCATGCAGCAGTGGTGAGGTCCTCAAGACTTCAGGATCTGGTTCATCTCTTGGCCACTTTGAAGTACATCTGGTTCTTCATAGAGTGACGCCTTGTCCAGTCATTATCAACGAGGCTTTTTCCAGAATCAGATAAAAGCAAGTGCCAAGACCCAAACCAGACATTAAACAGTCTATAGTTGACGTCCTCAGTTCCCTCGCCTCCCAGAAATCCTGCAGAAGGTGGGGAAGAAAGATTGTAGGAATCCAAGGGGATGGAGGACACCAGAAGAATATAGCCCACTGAGTCAACTAAGCAGGGCTCACAGACTGAAGCCACAAGTCGGGGCCTCCAGTGGTCTGTACCCGGTCCTCTGACTATATGTTCTGACTGTTAGTTTGGTGTTTTTGTGGGACTCCTAACAGTGGGAGCAGTGTGTCTTATTCTTTTGCCTGTTCTTGGGACTTTTTCCCCCTATTAGTTGGCCTTGTCCAGTATGGATATGAGGGCTTCTGCCTGTCTTGTTAACCTTGCTTTGTCCTGTTTGGCTGATGTTTGAAGAGGAAATGGAGGTGGAGTGGATTTGGGAGAGAGGGAAGGTTTGGGGGAAGCGGAGGGCGGTGAGACTGTGGCTTGGTTATGTAGCATGAGAGAAAAATCTATTTTCAATGAAACAAAAAGTTTTAAAAAATGTACCCAGGTTCTTCACCTTGCCACATTGAAATCTAGTTGTGTTCATTCTCTTCACTGTTACGGGTTCCACGTTATCAAATTCAAAGTAAATGTAAGGGCTGTGAACCACAGAGCTTTGTGGCACAGAAATCTCACGTTTTGAAACATGTTCTAAGTGGATTAGAAAAAGTAACAGATGCTAAAATTGCTAATCGCAAAATGAAGAGAGATGAACCCTGAGAACATGAATCCTTTGAAGGAGCTAACTCAACCCAGTTCAGTTCAAGTGCGTTTTAGCCTCTAGTTACAGCCGTCAGTGACAGTTGGTCCTATTCTTCTCATAGAAAAATGAAGTATAAAAAATATGTCCCCTACTTCTTGGGAGACTGTCTTATCCAAGTCTACTGACTTAGTGTCATCGTACAAAACAGTCATGTGATATCTACTTCTATTAAGTTTTTGAATAAACATGGAATAGCTGCTCAGCTGTCATACTCCAAACCATTTTGCAAGACGTTTATTTTTCTGCTAATGTTTTCAATGTTTTTAAATGACCTGGAGTGTCTGCTCCTCTTAATGGTGTGCAGTGCTTACCTCTATTAATAATTGAAGACATGTGAAAGAGGTATGTTGGTCATGTCAGAGTGACCAGCATATCCATTGCCACAGGCATTGATCATTGAACACAATTTTTTCTTTGGGTGAATGTATGAAAGGGTGATAACTTACAGATCAGAAAAGTATATTCTGCATTTTAACTTGCCTACTAAAGATCAAATTTTCAAATATCTTTTCCCCTTGGAGTCTATACACCTGTCTTTTCTAAGCACCGCTGTTTATTAGTTAGTCTGACTATTAGTTAGTCTGACTAGTACCTCAATGCTATTCTCTTCTTTGGAATCACTACACCCTAATAATGAGCTGAAGCTATAACCTATTGATTTTCCTAGCACAGAAGAACCCACTAATATATTTATTTACCTTCAGTAAGAATATTCACCTACTTCCACTGTAGTGATATCAGCAGACATATGGTTAGATAATTGTTAAACATATTTGGGTAAGAAAAATATTGTTTTGCCCATACAATTCATAGAGACATAAAGCACAGATAAAGACAATTAGATTAGGGATGTAGCTCAGTATGTGCTAAGAAGGCCAGTTAGATGGCTCAGTGGGTAATAGCATTTGCCACAAAAGTCTCCCAGCCTGAATTCAATCTCTGGAACCCAAGACAGAGAGATAAAGCCAACTTACAAAAGATTTCCACAACCCCACTCTAGCATGTGTTTAGCCTCTCGCTCTTTAATATGCACAGGTACACAAAATCACAAATCACACAATAAATAAAAAAATATTTTTTAAATAATGTGCTGACAATCTTACCAGATAATAAGTAATTTGCTTAACAACCTTAAAGTATTTGTTGGATTCCAGTAGTTGGTACCACATACAGTGAAAATCACAGAATTTGCAATAAATCACAAGACCGTGACTTAGAAAGACCACAAGAAATTAAAGGAAAACCATAAAAATATTCTAAAAGTTAAAACCAACAGGACAGAAAATAGAAGTCACAAGGTTACAATGATCATTTAAAACAGAAAACTGGAAAAGATAACATGGGTGTTTGGCTTCTTCTCTCTATAGTTAAGGATAAGTGATACAGAAAATGTATATTCCTAAGCTTTTAATGCCTGCGGTATTACATTTCTATGGGCAGCCTTCTTCTCTAATTATACAAAATTACTACATAATTAAACTTAAATGAAGTATCTAAAATAACCGAACTCAGAGAAGCAAAGAACAAAATGATGGTTGCCAGAGGCAGGGAGGAGAGGGAAATCAGGATTGCTAATCAAATGTGTATGATGTTTGGGTAATGTAAGAGGAATGAGTTCCAGAGATCTGTTAGGCAACCCTGAAAATGCAGCGAGCAACATTTCACTGGACAGTTAAAAATCTATTAATTGTACATCTCACATTAAGTGTTCTTCTCACAAAAATGAGTAAAATGTCCATGCAGATATCATTTATGTGATAATAATGAATATATTTACATCTCAGGCACATTTCAACCTCAATACCTACATTCACATATTTTACCCATCAACTGCTAGGGCATGGTGGATAAGTAAGTTAATATAATAAATCAGATTCTTACATCATTATCCTATCAGGATAGAGCCATCTGGTGATGCAGAGCTAAGAGTAATGCCCTGGGGTAAATCCCTGAGAGAGCAGACAATAAACAAAAGGAGGCAGCCTTGTTTCCTAAATTTTGGAAAAGCTTATCTCAACACTTACAGATCAAGTTAGAAGGCTGCCTACTGATTCATGCCCCTAAGGAAGGCACCTTGAGAGTCACTCTGCAGTTTTTCTTGTGAACCTTTGTGCTGAAACTTTGCCACAGTTTCACATGAATGAGAGTCCCTAAGAATTAATTTGCAACAATAAAATGGATGATGAGCAACTGATCCCAGATGCCCTTCCAATCTATGGTTAACTGAGTCTCTGGTTTCCCCAATGGTAGGAGGTTACATCCTATGGGAAAAGTTGGGTAAACCCGCAGGGTTGGGATCATCACAGTTGATCATCCACTGAAAGTCTTAAGCCTGGACTTGACAAACGATTCAAACAGAACATTGTTGTTGGACAAGGTCAGTACCCTGGGATTTTCATTTCATTCACAATAAAGCATTCTCTTCTTGTGAGGTTATCCAGATATTTCTGTTTCTTTCTGCATACAACTTCAATGGGGCACAAATACTTGTTCTATAGCTTTAAATTTCACATTTGATTAAAAATATTACTATGTGAAATTTAGAAACTACAAAAATGTGTTAGGCACACAGAAGTTTAAAAAGTACAAAAATATGTACTAGAGAATAAATGACAAATTTTTCTATGCTGCTGCAAGAATTTTGTGCATCTTAGTTACATAAAAGTAACTTGTGATATGCTATATTAATTTTCTTTATTTTTAAGTGCTGCTATTATTTTTAAACACTAGATTATAACATTCTTAGAAATGTAAATAAACTCTAAGTATTTTTTCTGGCAACTTAAATATTTCTGCTATGTAAATATTTATTGACTTAGTACCCTTCTGTTTGTTGTCTCAAAATTATCATAATGGAAAACAGCTTGCTAAACATTGTCATATGTGGATAGCGGACGTACCCTTGTATTCTTCATAAATACTTCTTTTATTTCAGACTAAAAGTCTAACGCACGTAAACTTTTGGTAATGTTTTTGACATATCTTATCAAATTACCCCTGAAAAGAATGTATGTGCTCCTTCATCACAGCTAAATTTTATAGAACTGCTTGTACCCTCATCTTTTAAGTAGAAATTTTATCAAATTATGGATGAAACTTCTGTTGTATAATTTGTTTTGGTTATATTGCATGTAAATCTGGCTAGATTTACATGGAACTATTGGCTTTTTATGCAGGCTTTTTCGTGTCGTCGGCTCATGGGTTATACACAATGTTCTATGCTTGTTTGGCAGGTTTTAAGATTCTATTGCTGATCCAGAGATGCCAGGAGTTGAGCATATTAATCCTTCACTGATCAGGCAGGTTGTGGTTTCAGCGAGCAAGCATGTGGTTTTGAATTATTCTTGCTTACTATCTGATGGCATGAGATAAAGAGAGTAACAAGATTTATTCATATTTATTACATGTGACACACAGTGCCAAGGATTTTAAATATTTTATCTCTTCTAACATTAAAAACAACTTTATCAAGTAAATATTATACTTGTCTAATTCTACTTAATAGGAAGAGGTTTAAGGGAATAGTGTCATTCTGGAGGGTTATACAGACAGCAAAAGACAGATTTACTTTCCTAGTAAGACCTGTGTAGGCTAGAGTCTACTCCTGAGTTCCTTTCTGTGTCTTTTTTCCATTATCACATTATTGAAAAACACTACCTACCCAGAACAATGCTCTACATGTTCTCATTTTGTTATGATTTTATTTTTATGTCCTGCTTCTCAAATTACTCTGGAATATGTTATAAAATTTCTCTCAATATTATGTGTAGTTCTTAATAGATAATTCTCTTAACAGTACTTCCTGGAATATAAATCTCTTCTTTGCTGTGGGGCCATGCCTGAGTAGACTATGTTGCCACCTGGTGCAATGATGATATCCAGGCCTGAGCTGCTGCCAAGGCCTTGTTTGGTGTGTAGCTCTACTGCACCCAACATCTGTGTTGATATCTGTGGCTCCTGTTACCACCAAAGACCATGCAAATACCTAGGGGTTGGGTCATCACCTGAAACCATGCTGGTGTCTGAGGGTCAAGCTGCAGTTGGGGCCAAACATATCTGAGTGGCCTGGGCTGTACAAGGGGCCGTGGTAATACCAAGGCCTGGGCTGTAGCAGAGGGCCATGTGTGGGTCAGTGGCTCTGCAGCAATGTCTGAGTTGATGTCCAGGGTTCATGTTACCACTGAGGGCTGTTCAGAAGCCCTGGGCCCAGAC
>LOJH01064013.1:0-10650 GCA_001685095.1 Ellobius talpinus
TCCCTTCAGACGCGCACTAGAATCTCCCACACAGTGGGCGTTCTCGGCCCTCCAGCCCACCTCTTCCTCTTCTCCGAGCTCCCCCGACCTCGACGTCCCTGCCCGGGGGCAGCCTGAAATCTTCGCGGAGTGGTGGACCAGAGTCGAGGAGTTTAAAAGTTGGGGCCTGAAAGGCAGGAAGGTACGATGGCTTCCTCGTCTGGCAACGATGATGATCTCACTATCCCCAGAGCTGCTATAAATAAGATGATCAAAGAGACTCTCCCTAACGTCCGGGTGGCCAACGACGCCCGAGAGCTGGTCGTGAACTGCTGCACTGAATTCATTCACCTTATATCTTCGGAAGCCAATGAGATTTGCAACAAGTCGGAAAAGAAGACGATTTCCCCAGAGCACGTCATACAAGGTATGGAACTTTGTTGAAATGACGGTCCAGGGGGAAAGTCTTGCTGATAGATAGCATAACCGGCTTCGTGTCACTAGTAAGTCCTGTAATGAAGAAGTCACAAAGGCCTAGAGACAGCTTGCACCTTAAGAAAATACCTATGTAGCAAGCATTCTTCGGACATTTTTCATCCAGCTAGTGCAAACATTAGGGTCAGCAAACATCCTCAATACCTAAGTAGTACAGTTTGCAGTCAGGTCTTAAAGCAACAAGAATTGACTGCCTACAGTTTAAGTTGGATAATAACAGGTGAGAAAGGAGCTTAAAGGTTCTCTCAGGGAAAGTTAAATTTTAGACAGAACTTCAAGCATGCGTTGAGTCAGAGTACCTCTTCCTCACCCGACCCTTTTGACCAGTGTAGAGGAAAAGATTCATTTTGAACACACGAATAGAAAAAAACGCTTGGACTGTGGATGTAGGTCAGTGGTGTATCGTGTACCTGGCATGCACGGGTCGGTCCTGGGTTTGATTACCAGTACGGAATTAATATATATATAACTTGAGTCTTCAATGTTGTAAAGTTTATTGCTTTCCAAAAAGGGAGCCCGTTTTTGCTTTAAAAATTGATAAAACAATCATCACCAGGTTACCAAAGCTCCCTGTAAGAAAAAGGCAAATGACACATTTTTTTTCTTTTTGACTTCCTCTAACTTTTGTTTGTTTTATTCTTAGAAAATGTTGAAAAGCTTGTACCGAAAGCTATGCAAAAGGTGACAAGGGCACCCACACCTCTTCCAGTACTGGGCCTTGAACTGGGTCTGATACACAATAGCAGGCTCTCTGTCCTTTCCTTGTGCTGTTCCCATTTGTGTGTGTGTGTGTTTGTGTGTGTGTGTGTGTGTTTAAGGTTTTATTGAAAAGCATTTCTAAATATCCCAACATTTTCTTCCTTGGAAAATATTTGTAGTAGGGATTTGGGAGACTGTGTTTTTGATGGTTGCAGGGAAGAGAGACAGCACTTTTGGCAAATTTGGGGGGAAATACTCCCTGTGGCTTTTCATGAACTCTTAAGAGAAAGTTGCATTCAGTCTGAAGCAATAACTTATATTTTTCAACTATCAGGATTGACAAAAAGATAAAGTGACTCCTCTGAGCCTTTACCCTGTGCTGAAGGTAGCTGTAAAGCACACCCTGCTGTGACGATATTGTGTGTATAAATAAGTATATTACATCCATGTACTCTGCCACTTCAGTTAATAGTAGATGACCCCCAAGGGAAAAAACGCTTGCTGTAACCACCATTCCCTTTTGCTTATTTGATTCTTTTTTTTCTCTTTTTTCTTTTTTATTCTTTTTACAAGACGGGGTTTCTCTGTGTAACAGTTCTAGCTGTATTGGAACTAGCTCTGTAGACCAGGCTGGCCTCGAACTCACAGAGATCTGCCTGCCTCTGCCTCCTGAGTGCTGGGGTTAAAGGCGTACACCACCACTGCCGAGCATTTATTTGATTCTTTTGTGTGTGTTAAATTTAGGACCTTATTTGTACTAGGCAAGCATTGTACTGCAGAGCTATATTCCCAACCCACCTATTTGATTCTTGAAACTAGTTTGTTTTTTTTTAGCTGCTGGTTTGATTTGCTGAGTGGTAAGAAAAATGGAAGCCAAGTTGTCTGTTTTTTATTTTTATGTTGTATATGTGATTGTTTTCCTAAGTCTTTGAGCAGTTAACTGACAAATAGCCAAAATTGTCGTTGACTCTTAAAACATCAGTTTTTTAATGAAAACTGCAGAGGATTTCAGTAGAAGTTGCCTACACATTTGTTTGTACCAGGAAAATGAGGATTGTTCCAAGAATCTAATAACACAATCTGTCTTCTTGGGGAAAGGTTCATTTTTTTCTAGGATATATTTAGAGTTCTGATTGACAAGATGATTGAATAAAAGTGCAGCCATAGCAAGCAGTATGCTAAATAGTTCAACTTTGGAATACGCTAACTTCGGTTTAATGCATGACTCAGAAAGTTACAGTGAAAAACTATTTTCTGTGGCAATCTACTGATGTTAAAAAACCTGTGAATCGACCTGTTGGCACTCATAAATTTACCTTTTTCTTGTAATATTGCCAATAAGAATATAAGAGGGGCTGGAGAGATGGCTCGGCGGTTAAGAGCACTGATTGCTCTTCCAGAGGACTTGGGTTCAACTCCCAGCACCTGCGCAGTGGCTCACAACCATCTGTAACTCCAGTTCTAAGGGACCCCATACCCTGACAGCCTTACACAGATGCATGCAGCTAAAACACCAGTACAGCCAGGTGATGGTGGTTTTCGCTTTGAGGCAGGTGGATCTCTGTGTAGCCAGCCTGGTCTGCAAGAGCTAGTTCCAGGACAGCTAGGGCTGTTACACAGAGAAACCTGTCTTGAAAAACAAACAAACAAAAAAAAGTATGTAAGAATAGCTGTAGTTTTGCTCCAATTAGTGTAATATAATTGCCTTTAGATACAACCTTTTCAGATTGTTTTTCTATGAGAGGCAAAAGCAGGTGAATTCCAGGCCAGTCACAAAGTGAAACGCTGTCTCAAAAAAAAAGGTTTTCTGTCTGCATTGATTATTTAGGAACAGAAGATACATACCTATAATACCCAACTTTTTTTTATTTTCTCTCTCTCTCTCTCTCTCTCTCTGTGTTTTTTATTTTATGTGTGTTGGTGTTTTGCCTGCAGGTGTGTCTGTGTGAGGATGTCAGAGCACCTGAAACTGGAGTTACAGACAGTTGTGAGCTGCCATGTGGGTGCTGGGAATTGAATCCCGGGTTCTCTGGAAGAGCAGCCAGTGCTCTTACCCGCTGAGCCATCTCTCCAGCCCCTTTTTTTTTGTTAATACACATTTTTAAAAGGTTTTCATGTTGAAGTTTGAGTTTTTAGTAATAAAGTTAATTAACTATACCTTACTTTAGGCCATTTTACTAAGTTGGGTTTATCTTATTAGAACAAATTAAACGTTCTGATGCACTTTTGCAAAGTGTAGTTAGGAATTGAAATAATTTTATCACCAAATAAATATATAAAAATCATAATTTAGTTAGCTTAACTATTTTTCATCCTACTTTCTGTAACTTAATATGTGTTCCTAGCCTATTTTTTAATGGGACAAACTATGTCATTAACCAGTAAATTCCAAATAATTTGCCTTTTTTGTATTCAAGAAACGGACAGACTTAATGACCCTTGACTATTATAAGTGGTATAGGAAAGATATTTTTCTTACTCAAACCACATGTTCTTGTCAGAAATTTTAAAAGTTAAAGAGGGAAAAATAAAAACCTGTGCCTTGAAATGTTCCATTAGCTTTTAACCAGTCTCTAGCCAAATATCAAGGAAGTAGGTAAATATGGGGCTACAGAGATAGCTCAAAGGTTAAGAGCATGGTGCTGTTCTTGCAGAGGACTTGGGTTTTCACACACTCATAAGATGCCTTTAACTCCAGGTCCTGGGTAGTACTGTGCCCCCACCTGGCCTCTATGGGCACTACACTCACATGTACAAATCACACACACACACACAATTAAGAACAAAAATAAAACTTAAAGGCTAATGGTTGATAAAAATATTTTGTCTTAGTTAACCAGACAGTTGCTAAATAACTGTCTGTCAACAGGAAACTAACACAAAAAAGTAAATGTTACATGAATGAGGGAAAGCTATATTTTTTCATCTTTCATGGTTTCATTTCTGCAGCACTAGAAAGTTTGGGCTTTGGCTCTTACATCAGTGAAGTAAAAGAAGTCTTACAAGAATGCAAGACAGTAGCGTTAAAAAGAAGAAAGGCCAGTTCTCGTTTGGAAAACCTTGGCATTCCTGAGGAAGAGCTATTGAGACAGCAACAGGAATTGTTTGCAAAGGTAAGTAGTGTGCTTTACATTATTTTCATTGGAAATTTACCAAATTCAAGGGGTTTTTGAAAATCACTTCATAAATAAACATATCTAGAGGATTCTTTCTCTAGCTCATTGCTTATTACTGAGTCTGATGTTTAGAACTTGGCCAGTTTGACTCTAGTTCATGTAAATGATTGCAACAACCGGTTTTCTTTCCTTTTTCTCTTTTTATCGTTGTTGTTTTGTTTTTGTTTTTCCAGGCAGAGTCTCTCTGTGTAGCCCTGGCTGTGCTGGATCTCAATCTGTAGACCAGGCTGGCCTCAAACATAGAGATTCACCTGCCTCTGCCTCCCATATGCTGGGATTAAAGACCACCACCACCACTGCCTGGCTGTTACTAGATTTTATTATGAATGGATACAAGGAAAGTCTAATATTTTCTGTGTAGCAAGGCGTTGATCTGTCCCAAGCTGATTTTATAGTCCTCCTGACTCAGTCCCCCAAGCACTGAGGTAATAGAAATTGTACCATCAAACTTCACTGCATTTGAGCCTTAAACATTATCAGGCACAAGATACAAGTGTCGTTTATTAAAGTAGGCAAGAAAGAGTTTTGGTTAAGAATGCATACTATTCCAGAGGACCTGAGTTTGGATCCCAGTACTCACATTGGGAGGCTCCAAGGAGATCCAACACCTTTGGCCTTTGAGGGCACCAATACTCATGTGCGTGTCCCCTGCACACACACACACATAATTAAAATAATAAATCTTAAAAAATAAACTACTAAGCCGGGCAATGGTGGCACACGCCTTTAATCCCAGCAGAGGCAGGCGGATCTCTGTGAGTTCAAGGCCAACCTGGTCTACAAGAGCTAGTTCCAGGACAGGCTCCAAAGCTACAGAGAAACCCTGTCTGAAAAAACCAAAAAACCCCAAAACTACTAAGAAAAATGTTTTCCATTATATATTGAGTTCTAACCATTTGTTAATACTATTCCTTAGCAATTTGTATATTTTAGCTCATTTAATCCTCATAAGAGTCTGTGAGGATTATATAACATGGGTTGGCGAGATGGTTCAGCAGGTAAAGGTACTTGCTTTCTTATTTCTGGAATTTTCCATTTAATACGTGATTGATTCCAGGTAACAGAAATCATAAATGAAACTATGTGTGGGGAGGACCATTGTACTGTGTACAAAGTATCTGAAGTCCTCATTGTATTCTACTGCCAATAGGGGCTAGCGTAAGTAAACAGGCCTACATCTTTTCTTTCCTCTTCCAGTTCCTTTGACCAATCCAGGAACAGTTATTTATAAAGTCTTTTGAGACAGGATTTTACTTGTAGACTAGGCTGCCTCTGATCCAGTTCTGGGATTGTAAATATGTGCCTTCACACCCAGTGTCCGGAAACACTGTGCTGGCTGCATCAGTTTGTCTTATAGTATTCTGTTACAGAACCAGCCTGCACCCTTCTTGGGTGTTGGTCCCCCCCCCATAGGTGGGTTCTCCACGCTTTCATACTCAGAGATCTGAGTTTAGGTCCACCTGATTGTTCCTCCAAACAAAAGGTTTAAATGTTCCACTCTTTATTCCCAGATTAGATTGGAGACTGCTGTTTGTCATTGGCATCTGCCTAGTGTCTTAGTATTCTTTTGCTTTTTCAGTTGCTTGTTACTAGTTTTATGTTTGGTTATTTTTTTTATTGTTTAAATTAGTTCCCAGAACTAATGTTAATTCTCTCTCCTGAAAACAGCTTGACTCAGGCAGAAAAGAGAAAACAGTATATTGGTTTGGCTTTTAAATAAGGGTACAGTTTCATCAGTAAGTGAAAATTAGGGAATTTCAAGTAGACTAAATATAAAAACAATGAAAATGTAAAAGTATAGTATTCATTTGAGAAATATTTAATGTTTAGATTTCTTTTGAAGCAGGAGGGTAGAGAATTATAGGAACTCAGTAGAAAATTCCAGCGTAACTGTTGGCATTCACTATGGTACTGGAGACCTTTTACACCACAAATTATGTTTATATGAAAATTGTAATTGAAGGGAAAGAAAAACACGGTAAAAAGAGCTGAAGAGCAACTAATGTGATAATCCCACCACCACCATCACCATCAATGTTTTGTTTGGTTTTTTGTAGCCCTAGCTGTCCTGGAACTCAGTCTGTAGACCAGGCTGACCTTGAACTCAGATCTGCCTGCCTCTGCCTCCCAAGTACTGGGACTACCCACGTGCTACCACCACCTGGCTCTATCAGTTCTAAAATATGTATTTATGTGCATATGTGTTTGCCTGCATGCAGCTCTGTATATCACATGTGTACATTGCCTGCAGAGGCCAGAAGAGGATGGTGGAATCTGCCATGTGGGTTGTAGGAATCAAACCCAGGTCCTCTGGAAGAGCAACCAGTGCTTTTAACTGCTGAGCCATCTCTCCAGTCCCTTTTCAATTTCTTCAGTTGAACTAAAAATATTAAGAGTTCTTGTTTTCTAGGTATGTCATAATTACATAGTACTTGGAAAATATCTATCTACATTTGTTGAGTAAGTCTGTTAGTTACTTTAATTTAAACTTAACCAAAATGTGTACACTTGCTTTTATGTTTTTAATTCTTAGGCTAGACAGCAACAAGCAGAATTGGCCCAACAGGAATGGCTTCAAATGCAGCAGGCCGCCCAACAAGCCCAGCTTGCTGCAGCCTCAGCCAGTGCATCCAATCAGGCAGGATCTTCTCAAGATGAAGAAGATGATGATGATATCTGAAATTCACCATCTCGGCTTCTGTGTCCTCTATGAAAAAACAGTGGAAGAAATGCTTATCTGTAATTGTGTATGCGTCTTGGTGGACTTAGCGTTGGTATTCTAGAGACATCTGCTGTCAAGTTTCAACTGCTGTGCTATGCATGTAAAACTGTCTCTTTCAACATTGACAATTTAAGGTTCAATATAACATCAGCTTTGAATTTGTAATGGTGTTTCTGGAATCTATGAGCAGTGTGAACCCTTTATTTGGTCTATAAACAGTATTACAGAAAATGTCAGGTTTATAAAAAAACAGTGAAATTTACACGGATGTCTTAATTTGTATTTGCATTTTCTCTGCCCTTTTAACTGAACTAAAATTGAGAGTTTTATATTGAGATGGGGCATGGTGTGATGCAGAATACGTTGAATCAGGTCGGTGGAAAAAATTCAGTTCTTATATAGTATCTAAATTTTTTTTGTCTTTTAAAGTGAGTATATATACAGGCAACAATTATATATGCTCAGATAAATATACTTGCTAAGAGAAAAACTCAAATAAGACATTCAAAAACTAGAAAGGAAATGTATTCACTAATAGCTGTATAAATTTGGTGAGTTATGTTTTTGATTTTGTTATTGTTTTATATAACAGTAAAGACTAGTTTTATTATAGTATAATTTATCCTGAGCTACACTATGCCATTTCAGAAACTGGCTAATCTTGAAGATTGTTGTGATTCGTCCTGTTTCACTCCAGTTTGGTAATTGTTCATAGTTCGTGTTTTTGTCATTTGCGTATATAGGTGAGACTTATGCAACTGTTGCTTGGGTTCCGTTGGTTTAACTGAGGCTCATGGATATTCAGACTTGCTAGGGGAAATAAATGAACATGTTTGCTATGAAAGAGGGCTTTAAAAATATTATTTAACATGTAGTTTACATATTGTTTGGTTTTAGCATAACATTTACATTTTCTTGACTAGGTGACCTTGAGTCCAATGCTAGTTCTTGATATGACATCATCCCCCTCATAATTGAGCGATGGCTTTAAAGTTTTGCGTTTGATTAAAAAGTGTCATAACTGACCAGCCCTATATGAAGTGTTAACTTGCTTGTTAAAAGGGAGCAGCTTGAATTTGGTTTCAGTGACTAAAGTGTGATAGTGTTTGTGAGAGGGACCCAGTGTATTTGGAGAAGTGTTGTATTGCTTGTGTTTGGAAACAAAAAAAATGCCATCTAAGGAAGTCATTAAGTTCCTTTGTCTGTTGCCAAGTCATTTAAATTTCTATATTCACCAAGCCCCAGAAGAGATTCTAGCTGCCAGGATTTTAATTTTAATTGGAGGGTAAGTAGAGTTTATAAGTATTAGATTTCTTAATATTCATATTTTGCAGTTTTAGAAAAAGGGAAATATTGTTATGCATTTATCAGATAGATATACTTCCCCAGTATAACAGAAAAGGTAGTAAAAAGGATAGTAATTTTGCTGAATGCTTTATGCTGAAGTTATTTTAAGGTATTTCATGGATATGCCCATGAAGTGTTTGGAAAAAACTAGAAGAAATTGTTTTTTCAAAAAGGTTAAGTACCAAAGGTAGGTAGTTTAGTCTACAAAAATAAGTTAGTCACTGTTGGCTATTCTAATTTGTACTGTAACATTCTTTTACTTTAAGTGTATGTTTCTCAAACAATTTAGCTATTTTTCCATACTTTTGTTTCTGATGCAGACTTCAGGTTAATTAATATTTTGCTGCATCTGATAATGTATTATATGTTTGAAGCCTAGTGTTTTCATTTTGATGTTCTTGTGATTTCATATGCTGTATTCTTCAAGCAATAAAATTCTGATGTGTTTTATAAATTGTTTTTGTAATTAATGATTATATGGCAATCTCTTACGGTTTTCAGCACTTTTGAGAATGACTAGTATGAAAGACATGGGTTATTTGGTGTGTAGTGCCTCCCTTTCTTCATTAGTTTACTGCTATTTCAGAAAACATAGTTTTTCTTCTTTTTGTAAATGTCCAGATACGGACACAGCAAAGCTCATTAAACAGTACCTTGTTTTTAACATTTTTAAATAATTTATTTTTATTATGTATATGGTGTTCTGCCTTTATGTATCACTGCAGGCCAGAAGAGGGGACCAAATCTCATTACAGATGGTTGTGAGCCACCATGTGGTTGCTGGGAATTGAACTCAGGACCTTTGGAATAACAAGCAAAGCTCTTAGCCACTGAGCCATCTCTCCAGCCCTGTTTTTAACATTTAAAAGTCATAGTTATTTGTTGCTATAGTCATTAGAATGATTTAGAGAAACAAAATCCTAGTTTTTGAGAAATATATTTAGCAAATATTTTCCCATCTGAATCTATTTTTCCAGCAGATTGTAAGGTTGCTAAAGTTTTTTTTTTTTTTTTAAAGACAGTATCTTGCTCTGCAGGCCTAGCTGTCCTGAGAGTGGCAATCTCTGTCGGGAGCCATCTTTTGGGGGTGACTTTTGCCACGGTCCTATCCACGGCAGGTTTGTACATTTCAGGGTAGGGGTGTGAGAATTAGAAAAGTTAGGTAGGAGGAACAGAAATAAGAGTCACAGAGACACACCATTGTAGCAGGGCAACTCAGCAAATTCTAAATGCTGAATTCTTTTTCTGAGCTCACCCATGTTTAATTTCCATGCACTTTTATACTCCAATGTAAGAGGAGGAAAGAAGGCAACAAGACTGCTTTAACATGACACCAAGGACAACCAGAACAGTTCCTTGCTCCAATACTTGAGACATCAAGTCATTATTTCTTGAGAAAAACATTCTTTTGTTTAGGCAGTGAACCCACCCTAGACCAAGTGTCCTGAAGGCAGCCATTCCCTAAATCAAACCTTGTAGGCAGAGACTGCTCGTTCATTTCCCGGCCGCCCAGACAGGAATAATAACACAGAAACTTAATTAAAATATTGTTTGGCCGATAGCTTAGGCATATTTCTAGCTAACTCTTATATCTTAAATTAACCCATCTTTATTAAACTGTATGGCCATGAGGCTGTGGCCTACCAGTAAGGTTCTGGCTGGCAGCTGGTGTCTCTGACTCTGTCTACCTTCTGTATCTTTGTTCGGGTTTCCTGCCTGGCTTTACTAAGCTATTGGCCGAAACAGTTTCTTTATTAAGCAATGGTAATAAAACAGCACATACAGAGGGGAAGGGAATCCCACATCATCTCTCCTTTTTGTCTAAATAAAAAGGTAATCAAGCAAGAATTATATCTATTTTTTTATAATAACTAAGGAAAGCTATAACTATTAAACTCCATCAAAGACCCCAGAAGGAGATCTAATATTACCTAAGTTAACAGAAAGTGTATTGTAAGCAACTTCCAAAACTCTAGAATAGACAGACATCTCGCTGCCTGGGACAGTCACCCAAAAGCTTTCTGTAACATTCGGTAATCCATCTTCAGCGTACTGGCCCATAGTATCCAGCAAACTTTTTTCATGAAGCAGGAAATTTGAAAGACTTTAATCTATTGGCAGTTTGTCAGTCACTTTCTCCTGTATCCTGCTCTGGCAGGCTCTTTCATGAAACAGGAACCCGAAGGATCATCTCACCTTTAGGCAAGTTCAGCAGTCATTTCTCTGTGGGTC
>LOJH01064015.1:0-10649 GCA_001685095.1 Ellobius talpinus
TTAGTTTGGATAAAAGTTTGTCAATCTTGTTGACTTTCTCAAAGAACCAGCTCTCTGTTTCATTGTTTTAGTGTAGTCTTGGATTAGGTTTACCAGCATTTTATTGAGTATTTTTGCATTAATGTTCATGGGGGAGTTTGGTCTGCAATTGTCCTTTTTAGTTGAGTCTTTGCATGGTTTTGTTTTCAGGGTGATTGTAGCCTTGTAAAAAGAGTTTGGCAATGTTCCTTCTGTTTCTATTGTGTGGAACATTTGAGAAATACAGGTATTTGCTCTTCTTTGAAGTTCTGGTAGAATTCTGTGCTGAAACTGCCCAGCCCCCAGCTTCTTTTGGTTGGGAAACTTTTGATCACTGTTTCTATTTCCTTAGGGGTTATAGGTCTATTTAAATTGTTTGTATGATCTTGATTTAATTTTGGTCTGTATCCATAAAATTGTCCATTTCTTTTAGATTTTCCAATTTTGTGGAGAACAGGTTTTTTAACCTAATGATTCTCTGGATTTCCTCAATGTCTTTTGTTATGTCCCCATTTTCATTTCTGATTTTGTTACATTGAATATTCTTTCTGTCTTTTGATTAGTTTGGATAAGGGTTTGTCTATTTCACTGATTTTCTCACATAACCAGCTTTGTTTCATTGATTTTTTGTATTGTTTTCTTTGTTTCTATTTTATTGAGTTTAGCCCTCAATTTGATTATTTCCTGTCATCTACTCCTCCTGGGTGAGTCTGCTTATTTTTCTTCTAGAGCTTTCAGGTGTGCTATTAAGTCACTAGTGTGAGATTTCTCTACTTTCTTTATGTAAGTACTTAGTGCTATGAAATTTCCTCTTAGCCCTGCTTTCATAGTGTCCCATAGGTTTGTGTATGTTCTGCATTCACTTTCATTTAATTCTAGGACATCTTTAATGTCTTTCTTTATTTCTTCCTTGACCCAGGGGTGATTCAATAGAGCATTGTTTAATTTCCATGAGTTTGTAGGCTTTCTACAATTAATGTTGTTGTTGAATTCTAACTTTAAGTGATGGTGATATAGTAAGATATAGGAGGTTATTCCATTTTTTTATCTGTTGAGGTTGCTTGGTTACTGTCTATGTAGTCAATTTTAGAGAAGGTTCCATGGGGTGCTGAGAAGAAAGTATACTCTTTTGTGTTTGAGTGAAATGTTCTATATATGTCTGCTAAATCCATTTGAATCATAACATCTGTTAGTTCTGTTATATCTCTGCTAAGTTTTCTGTCAGACCTGTCCATTGATGGGAGTGGAGTGTTGAAATCTCCTAGTATTAGTGTGTGGGGTTTGATGTGCAATTTAAATAAGCTTTAGTATTGTTTCTTTTACATATGTGGGTGCTCTTGTACTTGGGGCATAGACGTTCAGAACTGAGACTTCATCTTGGTGAATTTTTCATGTGAGGATTATGAAGTATCCATATCCTCTGATTGATTTTAGTTTGAAGTCTATTTTGTTAGATATTAGGATATCTAACACTTGTTTCTTAGGTTCATTTAATTGGAAAGTATTTTCCCAACCATTACTCTGAGGTGATGTCTGTCTTTGAGATTGAGGTGTGTTTCTTGTATGCAGGAGAACGATGGATCTTGTTTTCATATTCATTCTGTTAGCCTGCATCTTCTTATAGGTGAATTGAATCCATTGATATTAGGAGATATTAATGACCAGTGATTGTTAATTCCTGTTAATTTTTGGTGGTAGTGTTTGTGTGTTTCCCTTCTTTGCTGGTGTGAGGTTATCTGTTGCCTATGTTTTCATGGGTACAACTAACTTCCTTGGGTTGGATTTGTCCTTCTAGTACTTTCTGTAAGGTTGGATTTGTGGATAGGTATATTCGATCTGACTTTTTCATGGAATATCTTATTTTCTCTCACAATGGTTACTGAAAGTTTTGCTGTGTTTAGTAGACCACTTGCATGGTTTCTTGGTCTCTGCACCACATCTGTCCAGGACCTTCTGGATTTCAGAGTTTGCATTGAGAAGTTGGGTATAATTCCGATAGGCCTGTCTTTATATGTTTCTTGGCCTTTTTCCTTTGCTAGTCTTAATATTCTTTCTTTATTCTGTATATTTGGTGATTTGATTATTAAATGGCAATGGAACTTTTATTTTTGGTTCAGTCTATTTGGTGTTCTGTAATCTTCCCATATCTTTATTGGCATATACTTAAGGTTGGGAAAGTTTTCTGCTATGATTTTGTTGAATATATTTTCTGTGCTTTTGAGCTGGAGTTCTTCTATACCTATTATTCTTAGGTTTGGTCTTTTCATGGTGTCCCAGATTTCCTGGACGTTTTATGTTAAGAATTTGTTGGATTTAACATTTTCTTTGTCTAATGAATCTATTTCCTGTATTGCATCTTCAACACCTGAGATTTTCTCTTCCATCTCTTGTAGTCTGTTGGTTATGCTTGCATCTGTAGTTTCTGTTCATTTTCCATTTTCAGAATTCCCTCAGTGTATTCTTTATTGACCCTATTTCAATTTTCAAGTCTTGAACTGTTTGAACTGTGTGCTTCACCTGTTTTTTTCTTGGATTTCTTGGGCTTCTTTAAGATATTTATCTTCCAACTTTTTGTTTTTCTTCTCCTCCATTTCTTTAAGGGATTTTTTTTCATTTCCTCTTTAAAGGTCTCTATCATCATCATAAAATTATATTTAAGATTGTTTTTTTTCTGCTTCTTTTAGAATAGGATGTTCAGGTCTTCCAGTTGCAGGATCACTAGGTTCCCGTGTTACCATAAGGTTGTTGAATGTATTCTTGCATTGGCACCTACCCACCTCTTCCTCCAATTTGTGCAGGCAGTGTCTTTGCCTCTTGGTTCAGTCTTTGCAGTAGGTATTTGTGTCTCAGGGATCCTCTCTTAGACCCATCCTTGCAGTTCCTGTCTATGACTTAGGGAGTTGCTGTTGGTTGGCTGTGTGCGGACACTGTCTGTGTCCCAAAGAGCCACTGAGGTCTCTGAGGATGGGTGGGTTTGGGGACCAAGTGGGACTTGTAGATTACAGGGTCCAGTGCAGGAATGTTGTGGCAGACTGCCTTCAGGAGGCTTTCCTGACAGCCAACTAGTGCAGCTGAGGATGGAGGAAGAGGGGCCAAGGTTTTGGCCTGGGTTCCTAGGGCCTAGAGACTGGCTTGTCCAGCTGGGGGCCTCATTAGTCACCTCTTATCTGTTCTGTGCAGTCCCACTCTGTATCCCAGAGAGCCTCTGAGGTAGCAGGGGATGGGTGGATTTGGGAGTGGAATAGGTCTCAAATATTATAGGGTCCAATGTGGAGTGTTGGAGCAGCCTGCCTGCAGGAAGCTTCCTGGCTGGCAAATTAGTGCAGCTGAGGTTGGTGGGAGAGAGCACTGTGCTTTTGCCCAGGTTCCTAGGGCCTAGAGACTGGGATGTCACAGAGGACTAGTCATTCACCTCTTGGTCCCCTGGTGCAGTCCCAGTCTATGTGCCCTAGATTGGGCTTTAAGGTTTCAAAAGTCCATAGGTATTCTTCTCTCTCTCTCTCTCTCTCTCTCTNTATATATATATATATATATATATATCCCTAAAAGTTGGGGATCAGATGTGAGTTCTCATATGCTCACCATGCCTGCCCACTCATATCTCACCATGATAATTGTGACCTAATCCTCTGAATCTGCATGCAAGCCCCAATTAAAAGCTGCATTGGCCGTGGCATCTCATCACAATATAGAACAGTAGCTAAGACCTGTTTCACCTAACAGTTAAAGCAGTATCATCCACAGATCGGGAATCCCTGTTAACAGTGGATTTCATTTTTTAAAGAATCCCCACTATTTCTGTCAGTTCTGTTGCTGAAAATAAACTGCCAGGCTCCATAATTAATGAATACTCCTGCTAACACTCAATTATTGCCACTGGACCCTCTCCTAATGCAGGGGATTTGCTTTCCACCTGGGAATTCCCCACCAAGATATTGAGCTGTTGATCAGCATAGCAATCCTGAGTGGACCTGAATCCAGATCCTCCCACTGAACCATGTTAGACACAGCTAGAGCAGGAAGGGTGGGGCAAGCCACCCGTCTTAGTTAGGACTTCTGTTGTTGTGAAGAGACACCATGACTATGGCAACTCTTATAGGGAAAACATTTAAATTGAGTAGATCACTTACAGTTCAGATGTCTAGCCAATTATCACTGTGGTGGGACATGTCAGCATGCACCAAGACATGGTACTAGAGGGGTAGCTGAGAGTTCTGCATCTTGATCTGAAGGCAACAGAAGCAACTGTGTCCCAAAGTAAATACAGCTTGAGCATAGGAGACCTCAAAGTCCACCCCAAATGACAAACTTCCTCCAACAAGGCCACACCTCCTAAGAGTGCCACTCCCTATGACCAAGCATCCAAACACATGAATCTATGGGGCCCATACTTATTCAAGCCTTCATGCCACCCACACATGTAAATCCTCAGCAAACTACCTTCCAAAGGTTTCAAAGAAGTGAGCAGAAGGAGTTAGGAAAATGAAAGAATACTTTTTGTATAATTCAGATTAACTTAGAAATATGTAGCTCAGTCTCAGAACACTGTTGCAGCTCAGAAGCAAATTCAAAACCACAAGCAACAGAAAGGGAGCCGAGTCTTCATGTTCTGATGAACACTAGAGATTCACAGAAACCCTTGCTGGAATCCCCGTCCTTCCACGGACAGCTGCTCCAATCTCTCCTCCCTCTGCCTCCACTCCTGCACTCTCTCTGATTGGACCTTATGAAGTATGGCAGCTTGGCTTTGCTCCCAGGAAGAAAGAAAACTCCCTCTTTAAAGAGTGGACAGGAAGCTTTGGGAATTCAGCTGATAAAGGCTTTTCTCAATCTCTTAAGTTTGGGAGTCAAGTCTCTGAACATGGCTATCTCGGTATTTATCATGACACTTATTAATAGCTAGAACTCACAAAGTATCTATCTGGTCCTTTTCAATAGTTAGTGAGGATCACATGGGAACTGGGAGGATTCATTTTGCCTCAATTACCACAGCAGCTGCGTGGGCAGAAGAGAAGGAAAAAAGTCAAACAGCTCCCAAAGAAGGATTTTATAAAAAAGGTCAGAGGACAAAAACAGTCCAAAATGAGTGAGGGCTCCCAGTGGACACTCTGGGCAGGACTGAGCTTTGAACTTCCTTACACCTTGCACCAAATGCTCCACCGCAAATACCATAGTCAAATTTGTATTCATGATTCACACATCACAACAGAACACGTTCTAGTCTGAGGATTCAAACTCCTGCTAGAGGCTGAAGGATGGCATCAAGAGGAAATAATTTATGTATGTGGATATGTGTGTAAGGATGTGCAAATGAACACGCATTATTTAAGGTGGAGCCAAAACCAAATATGAAGAAGTATGAGAATAATGAAGAGTCAGTGACTCATTCTACCTATATAAATCAAAGGTTTCATAAAGCAGACAAAAGAGGAATGTGAGTAATTGGGCGAGCGTATTCCACTGCTGCTTCACACCTGGCTTACATCTTTCCTCATCCTGAATCTGTGAAAACACACGCAAAGCATAGGGTGATTTCTCTCTGGGCTATAAGACATTTTTTATTCGCTTTCTAAAATTACTGCTGTTTCTTCCTTTGCTATCCTTCCCAACCTGGTTAGCTTCTGCTCAGGAATGCTGGAGTTTTCCTGGGTTATGGCACAAAATAGCTGTCCTTCAGGATCTCATAAGGGAAGACAAATCTCCAACTTATATCTATGATCTTCTAAAGGGGTTTGGCATTCTTAAACATTCTAAATTCCAGAGACAGATATTTAGAAACTGGGTAAAGGAGAAAAAGCAAGCAAGCTGGAGTGTGTGCTCTGCCCATGGTTACTCCAAATCATCTCTCAGTGGGTGATAGTATTTAAAAAGGAAGACTCCAATATGAGACTGCGTGTTTCTTTTCTTGCATGCTCCAGGAAAGAATGGAATTATTTGGAAAGTTGTGGATGAGTGTGATGTGGGATTCCCCTCTGTATGCTGTGAATATGTTTTGTTGCCATTGGTGAATAAAGAAGCTTCTCGGGCCTATGATAGGGCAGAATATAGTCAGGCTGGAAGAGATATAGCGAGAGAGTAGGCAGAGTCAGGGAGATGCCATGTAGCTGCCTAAGGAGAAATATGGCTGCTAGAGCCCACCAGAACCTTACCCATAAACCACAAGCCTCATGGTAAAATACAAAATAATGGAAATGGGTTAGTTTAAGATATAGGAGCGAGCTAGCAATATGCCTGAGTGATTGACCAAGCAGTGTTGTAATTAATATAGTTTCTGTGCGATTATTTGGGCCTTGGGTGTCTGGGAATGAACAAGCAGCCTCTGTCTACATGAGTGGGTCTCTGTTTCTTGTGCCTGTCCTTAGAGCTCTTTTCCTTCTGTTGAGTTGGTTTACACAGCCTTGATGTGATGGTCTTTGCTTCATCTTGTTATGTTTTATTTTGTCATGTCTTGTTGTTATCTCTTAGAAGCCTGTTCATTTCTAATGAGAGACAGAAAGGGGGTAGATCTGGAAGGGAAGGCAGGTGGGGAGGAACTGGGAGGAGTAGATGGAGGGGAAACAATGATCAGGATATGTTGCATGAGGAAAGGAATCTATCTTCAGGAACAAAGGGGGGAAAGGTAAAGAGGCAGGTCTCATTATTTGTACTAGAAGATTTTTGTTTTGCAGTTGTAAGCTAGAGTCTAGAACCAGTACACAGGCCACTGGGTTTTAGGTCTCATGCAGAGATAACAGCTAAATATTTCTGTACAAGCTATTCATACAAACTTCTATGCTTATTTTCAGCAAGAAGTACCATTAGTGCTAGAATGGAATCATATTATTCTTTTAATGTAGTTATTGACTTTTTAATTCATTAAGAATCTATGGTAATATCCAATATCTCCATTTTTATTGAGAATCTGATATATATTATTATTTATCCTGATACATAAAATATTATAAAAAGTGAGGTAGGATAGATCTAGATAGACAAAATACTTTTGAACCTATGGCAATATTGTCAGAAAGACACGAGGAGGATATATACTGGTGGTCAGAACATTTTTGCATTAAATAGAAGACAGAAAATAAGTTCATCTTTGGAGATGATATTGTGCCTGTTACAACTCCCAATTCCACTCTGCTAATGAAAGCTCAGCCATGATCACATCATAGATGAGCATGACTATTTCCTAAGATAGTTTTATTCATTTATGGATATTAACACTCCAAGCATGTAGTTTTCAAATATTATAAAAGAGCATTTACCTTTTTCTCAAGCATGAACAGGTGTAAAACCCATCCTTACTTCATGGAGCCATGAAAACAAGCACTACAGTAGATGTAGTCTCCAAACCATAGTTTGTCGAACCAAGATACGGAATAATCTCCAAGGGCATATTGCTGCTGCTTGGGAGCTAAGTACCTGGTTGTACAGAGAAAGCGTAATTAGTGCATTTCTTTGCAACATTCTCACAGAAGCAGCAGAGCTGGTAAAATATCAAAAAAAATAGTTATTCTGTTCTCTCTCCCTCTGCTTCACCCCTCTCTGGGAAGAACTGCTTTGGGGAAAACAAGGACAAAATAGAAATGTATTTGACATATTATTTCCGAGGAGATCTAAACTTAGTCTGTTCTGGTCCTAAAAGCAAAGCTTTATCACCAAACGAGGCAAGACCCTGATACATCTAAATCATTCTTCCCTTAGGCACAATGGAATGGAAAGAACTTTGCTCTAGACATGGATTACAAACAGGATGGTCGTTTCTACAGCACAGGTGCAGGCGATCGCAGGCTTCCAACAGCCAGATTTCCTGCTGTCGTCTTGGCCAAAGGCAGAGTCCATCTTCTACAGAAGGCTGGAGATGAAATGAACTGCTTCCGGAAGTAGTGAGCTGTCCCTGCTGAAGCTGGGTAGGGAAAGGTTGGAGATCGCTTCATAAGGTAGTGTGGAGTCTATCATTGGAAACAGTTTTTCCAAAGAACAGCCACATGTGTTAACTCTGTGGTTCAAGAACACCAAGGAGACAGGAGAGACAGAGATAGACGGTTCTATCATGGGTGCTGCTTTGCATTTCAGATCACACCGATATAACTTCACAACTTGACAGATACCCAACCCCACAGTTGTTCAGGGACGGTGAGATAATCATCAAGGATTGAATCGTTTACAGGTTAAGTTTTTTTTTTGTTTCCCCCCCCCCGCAGCCTCACAAGCAAAGCACCAGACATTTTAGTAAAAGAGGATTAAAAAAAAGTGGAGGCGTTTCATTTCATTTTATAACCCAGACTAAAGTCTTCTCCCCTGTTGATTCCCGATCTTAGAAACCAAATACCTGCTAAGGGGGATGAAGCCTGAAAAGGGAGAAACTACGGCGAGTTTTAGTTAAGAATGTCCCCGCGGTAAACATTTAAATGAGAGCGCAAGAAAAAAGTTCTAGAAACCAAACAGTCAAGGCTTGGCTGTCCTGGCCTCTTAGGGTCTACCCTAAGAGAAAGGGCAGGTCCCTGAGGCGGTTCCCCCTTGCACTGGCGGGATGGACCGCTGTGTCAGCAGCTCCATGCATCATTAGCGGACCTGGAACCGCTCCAGCTGCCGTCCTCCTAAACTCTCGTACCTCTCACTTTTAAAGTGCTTTCATCAACATCGTCCTAAGAACCTTTTGTTTTCCCAGCTGGAGAAGACTTTCTTGCTGTTTTCATCCCATCCCTAGTCCCGTTCTTTCGCCCTTCAGATCTGCGACCATGAATCAAAAGGAATCATCACTAGCAAACTCTGAAGTGAATCTGAGTGCCTTGGGATTCTGTCTCCCATCTATCTTCCAGCAGCTGCTATGCTTAGTCACATTTTCTTACCCACTGTTGGTGGTCATTCTCCTCCGTTCTTTTCATCCTCCATATTAGTGAAAAGATATGAAGATCATTCTAACCATATTTTTTTCCAATACTAAGCTCTAACATGACATAATCCCTTTGCTTGATGGCTTTCCCAATCTCCCTGCCAGGCAGGGGTGAGATGCAAGTCAGCTCGTGGCAGAAGTTATTTACTATGTGAAGTTATCTCCTTCCTGTCTCGGGGTTTCCTGAGAAACCTTTATTTCTTGCAAATGTTTTCTAATAAGTTCAAGAAAAAACATTTAAGACGTGATTTTTTTTAAAGCGTGATAACGAAACTTTGTATAATCCCAAGAATACTTTGTCCTGCCTCCACAGAGGAGACTTTGGTTTGATTTTAAGTTTCACAGAAGAATGAAATTTCACAATTTCACTCAAGAACCTTTGTGCTTCAAAAAGACATCCTTGTCATTGTGCTTATTTCTTGCTGTTCAGATTAAGGTGAAAATGTCTGGCAGGCTACTTAGTGTCTTTTGGAGAAGCAATTGGGAGTATTTAAAAAGCATTTCTTACATTAGCTGCTACCAAGGTGGGGGAATTGGTGAGATTTGGCTGGCCTTTTAACTTCAAGCCCTTCATTTTGCGGTCCTTTATTTCTTCTCTTTTAAATCTTTTAAATTGGAAAGTCTGATCCCTAACTAACAAAATGAAGAACCTCAGGTAATTAAGAACAGGTTTTTTTTGCTTGTTTTGTTTTTATTTAAAGCTCATGGATTGTTTATTTCTAGGATTTTGTATTTCAGGTTTAAATAATAATAGTTTTCTTTGTCCATTTAAAATTCTGTTCATTTATACAATGTAGTCTGATAATATTTATGCTCTTCACCATGCCCAAACTCCCCAGTGCCCCCACTCTACTTCCTTTCTGATTTCATATAGGCAAATTCCCTTCCCGTCTTCCCTTCTCTTTCCATCCTCCAAAGAACACAGTAGAGAATTGTTTGATCAGGCTTACTAAAGGATTGTTTTGTCCGTCCAGGTAAGTGGTTCTGGTCTTTTGAATGGGGTGAATACCTTTCCTGCCCATCCCTAGATACTTTTCTGGGTATTTACTCTCAGTGTATCATTTGATCACTTTTATAAATGAGCCTCATAGGACCAACCTGGAAGTGTGGCTCTGATGATCTGAGAGAAGCCTTTCTTATTTCTCACCCATATAATTGTCGAGTGGCAGAAAGGGGGATGGGGAAGAGAAGAGAGCAGGAAGAAGTTAGCACCATCCTGCCATTATGCTGATGGCGAGATGCAAATACTACTAACGCCGCAACATTGATATCTGGGCCTCCAGGTGTTTGAGCTTTGTGGACATGCAGCTCTCACGTGAAGTAAGAAAGTAAAGCCTGAAGGGGTGATATGATTAAATAATGTGTCTAAATCCTATATAGCTAAGAAGGAACAAAATTCAGGTCTCCTGCAACAATGGCTGGTATACAACTGATACTCACAGATATTACAATATTTTTTCTTTTTCTTTTTCTTTCTTTTTTGTGTTTGTTTTGTTTTGTTTTGTTTTGTTTTTTGAGACAGGGTTTCTCTGTGTCACAGCCCCAGCTGTCCTGAAACTAGCTGTTGCAGACCAGGCCAGCCTGGAAATCACAGAAATCTGCCTGCCTCTTCCTCCCGAGTGCTGGGATTAAAGGTGTGCACCTGCCACCACCCAACTACAATATTTTTATGTTAATAAATGGCTGTTTTCTTCAATATCTGATGGAGGAGGATCATCTGTCTATGTGTTACTTTCATTGGTTAATAAAG
>LOJH01064016.1:0-10649 GCA_001685095.1 Ellobius talpinus
TGGGCCTATTTAGCACCCCAAATGCAGCATGGGGAGAGTGGAACTGAGAGTTAAGAAGAATAAGCTTGCAGATACAGCTTGTCAGTCATACATAAACCCAATAAATACTGTTCTAGACAATTCCCTATAGAAATCATAACCTCACCAAGAAGTTTACTCTAAAAATCATAACCACAGGAAATGATAGTGCCTGTAAAGATTGCTATTGATACATTTTTATATGAAATAAAACTTATAGGAAAATATGTAGAGAAATAAGTATTCAAAGAGAAGAAATGTAAGCAACAAATCCCAAAAAGTAAAGGTTATAATGGTGCTATATATGGCTGCTGTGGCTGTTGGCAAATAATTAGCAGACTTTCCAAATACTCAGTGTTTGATCACTGGGGAAGATTGATCTCTGTTTGGCAAAGCATGCTCTGCCTTTTGATTCTCCAAAGCATTAGTAACCTTCTGATCCAGCTTTCTGGAAAGAGTTCTCCCATAGTAGACATGAAACATGCAGTGTTCTATGAAACATACCCTTAAAGCTTCATGATGCAGCTGGCCAGGTTAAAGCTTTTCCAATACAAACAGGTCAGTGTCAAATACTCTTTAATTTTAGCAGAGATCTGGGATTGCATAACTTCCTAGGTCAACATCCTTACAATTTTACATATTAAGATTGCATTGCCAGAGAAATTACATCAACTATTTGTTCAACTACAAGCACGGGGTACAACATTTATGGGGGACTTTTTCTTCAATATTGTATTTCACCTGGATACATCAAATACTCATTCTCCCTGCAAAACAGTTTTTGTAAGGTCTATTATATGAGATAAGGAAAAGCATGAGACATCTAAGGCTGTGACTTGGGAGAGCCTATCCTTTTCACAAAGTGGGAGATAAGAGGAGAATCTGGAATAATGTATAAGTGGGCTTGGCACATTATGCACAAACTGAGTAAGTGGAAGGGGCAGAAAACAAGGCAGGAAGCAAAACTGGCTAAAAGAAGCCTTGTGGGGAGTCAGACCCAGTCCTGAATCAAGAAAAGCAATTGTGTGGGTGGCTGGTGCATGCAGTCCATGGCTTCACAATTATTCTGCCCCTGCTCCTTTTGGTCCTTTATTCTTTAATAGTAAAACATTTCTTTCCCTTTGTCATATCTAGATAGGTGTTGGGGAGATGGCTCAATCGAAAATGTTGTCCCAGGTAAAACTTGACAGGAATTAAGGCCACCTGTAATCCTTATACTCCAGAGGCAGAGATGAAGGATTTAATGGGGGTTAGCCAACTATCAATACCTGTTGTAGTCAGTGAGCTCAGAATTTATCATTCAATCCCACCTTAGTAATGCAGTAGAGAACTTCAAGAAAGATACCCAGTGTTAGCTTTGGGCCTCCACATCCATATATACACATGCATGTGCACCTGAACATACACACACACACACTCCCATACATGTGAACAGGCATACACACACATACAAAAATTAAAAATTAATTGCCTATACCTCATGTTGTATTAGTTACTTTTTGATTTTGATAAAATACCATGACCAAAGGCTACTCATGAAAGGTGAGAATATTCCTGAATTTCCTTAACTACAGGTCTTAGACTTTTGTAGATGCTGAGATATCTTTGAATTTCTGTCAAAATCTCCCCAGCAATTTCACTTATTCTTTACATTTTTAATACCAATTAAAAATACTTTGCTTTTTATTTATGTGGCTGTGTA
Source organism: Ellobius talpinus (assembly GCA_001685095.1). NCBI lineage: Eukaryota > Metazoa > Chordata > Mammalia > Rodentia > Cricetidae > Ellobius > Ellobius talpinus. Next base: position 1,721 of record LOJH01064016.1, read on the forward strand.
CACACACCATGCATGAGAAGGTGCCTATGTGTCTATGGCGACCAGAAGAGGACATTAGACCTGTCGCAGCCGGAGTTATAGGCAGTTGTGAGCCTCCAGGAACTGAACTTGTATCCTCTAGAAAAGCAGTGAGCATCATAGGTGCTGAGCCATCTGTCCAGGTCCCCAATATCATTTTTGTTTGCTGTCTATATTTTCTATATCAGATGATCTACCTATGTATTTGGTTTTCAAGACTTAAAAAAGATTTTGCTTGGTAAGAGGTTTGTTCACTTCCTCTTTTGTAGTTACAAATGTGTATGCTTATAAAAACTTAAAATCCCAGTGTTCAGCTGTATTTCAATAGCATTTTATTAGCTCTCTTTCCCAATCCTCGTGTGATAGCACATAGCTGAAATCCCCATACTGTTGAGGCAGAGGCAGGAGGATCGCGAGTTCTAGGCCAGCTTAGGCTATATAACAAGGTTCTATTTTAAGACAAAACAAAAGCAAGCACACAACTTTATTTCCCAAATTTGTTTTCTATTAAAATCAAGATTTCAGTTAATATTCTTATCTTTCTTCAGACTCCATTGGGAGACTTTACTCGATGTTAATAAAAATTAACAGCTCTATTTATTTTCCAGGTTTTTAATCCCATTTGATATTTCATATTCTTTATTTTTTTCACGTCTTTGAATCAGAATGCTATTTTTCTGGTCTCTTTCCCGTAGACCGTTACACATATGTTGTCTTGCATCCCACCAGTCTTTTCTGTATGGGACAATGCTTAAAAGAAATAATAATAAATTTTTAAAAAGGCAAAAATGCCATTTGGACTTGTGCACATGCCTCTTTTTCTGTAAACAATTGAAAAGCTCCTGAATCCTTACGGATGTTCTGCATTTACTGCCATTTGACTTCCATAACCTTGTGAGAGAGACATGTCCTAGCTCCCATTTAGTGATGCGGTGACCTCTGACCTGTATCTTAATCGTGTAAGAGAAACACACTCATCACAGAGGGGCAAAGCACTTTAAAGTAGTAGTTGATTAGCAGAATACTTTGAAATATTTGATAGGCGAAGTGAAGACTGTGCTTCACAGGCTCATAGTCGTCAAGGCAAACACTTCCAAAATTTATTTTTATCTGATAAATGAAAGGATAGAGATTGTATACATTAATGGAGTGCATGTAAGGTTTCAACATCTTCACTGAATAGAAGGCAGACAGTTTTAGACTGATAAAATAGTTTTCACTTAGTGAAGAAGCCACTGAGAAAAGGAAGTTCTACATTCAGTGTGTTTTCTTGGGTAGCAGTGACTTAAGATGGGGTTGAGCTTCATGATGAACAAAAGCTCATTTTCCGTGCACCTAAAAATTAGCTGTAGCTATACGTTGTGTTTGTGGATGTTCAGAACAAAAATAGCACTTGTAAACAGGCCTGAAATCTACTTGAGATAGCCATGGTTTAGGTCTTAAAGGGTCAAGAAGTCATGTAAAGGAGAGATGTCTCTGCGGTGCTCGTCTATTTAATATTGCTTGTTATTGTTGATAATTAAGAAGTGAACTAAAACACAGTTAAATTTAGCCCCATGACTCATATTCCTTCCTCAAATATTTTCCTCTCCTCCAAGGAGAGTCAAGCCCCTAAAATATGTGTCCCATGAGGCAGATGCCTAGTAGGTGTTTCTTGACTGACATGAACGGTTTTAAGAGTGACACGTTGGAAATACTCTAAACTCTGGGGAGAGACATAGAAGCACAGTGGGAATTCTCAAAGGCCTAGATCAAGATGCCAGCCATCATCCCCACCCAATCTGCTTTAGAAGGAAAGAGCCTGATTGAGTTTTTAGTTCAATGATTGTGGGGTGGGAACAGTACACACACACACACACACACACACACACACACACACACACAAGTTTATGAAGGGATGTGTAATAATCTGAGAGTTGTTAATGGACACAAGAGGACCTGGTATCTCACGCCAGGGACAAGTGATCATTAAGTTGTAGCTCAGACACACTGCAATACTTCCGCTACAACAGAAGGTGAAAAAAATTCTTGAAAAAGTGTTTGGAAACCTTTATTTCTAGAATATTGTCATTGTAACCATGATGATCCTGTCCAATATAGAAGAAAAAATGAGATGGAAGAGTGTGTCATAAAATTTTGGAAACATTAAATCCCAGTCTTGTCTGTTTCTAAGTATGGAGTCTGCCAGACTTTTACATTGTGTCAGAGTTGGAGGGAAAATGCCAGGAGCCTAGAAAGAGGTCTCTTCCCAGCTTTTGTTGGCCCTGAAAGAATATAAAGCTATATCCTCACAGATCCTGGGGCTTCGATAATGGGGAATTTATAGTGTCGGAAACTATAAGACCATTGAGCCCATCGGCAGGATACTAGGCCTAGCAAATGGATTGTAGCAAATGTTGATTGATTTTGGCAAAGACAGGCAGTTCATGGCCTCCTGTAGTGAGGGATGGTTCCTTAGCAACTGAGGAGGCTCTGGAGGAAATTATTCCCTAACACTGGTTGTTTCCTGTGGCAAACAGTGAGCTCAAGCCTTGATCAAGTCAGAGACACCACAGGTGACAATGCTCCTACCTCCGAAACAGAGTCTGTTCCTCTGAGGGAGGACAGGAGGCTGCCCAGGAAGAGAGTCCACACCCTATCAAGTACCTTCCACACCCACCAGATTCAGCCACTAAATCCGCGGCCAAGGTTGAGCCTGTTGGGGGTGGACATGAGCCAGGTGAGATGGGGAGGGGAAGGAGAAAGATCCGTGTGTAATTGAGTTGGAAATGCATTTTATAAGATGAAAACGATGGCATTTTCAAAAGCAGCTGAGAATCTGCTAAACCCCAAATGACTGGAAGTTAAGACCAAGATTTCAATTTCCAAGAGGTTTGTCAATATAGCATAAATGGAATGAGCTGTAATGAATACACTCCATAAGCAGGTTGGCAGGGTGTCGGGGCAAATTAGAAAAAGTCCTTCGGTTGCTTATGCCACGGCTTAGGAAAGGCGTGAAGTGGGTACTTGTTTCAGCTCCACAACAGGGCCTAGCTATGTCAATTTGCTTAAAAAATAAAATATTAGTCAAAATCTACACTTAAGTCCAGCATAAGTGGTTCAAAACCGCATTGGAATACATTCTTGGGATGACTTTCCGTTGGCAGGTGGGCAGGTGGATCACTTTTATCTCCTGACACCTCTGTGTCCTCATCCAGTAATATGGATATAGTTATACTTTGTTCAGACATAAATGATGATTGCGAATAATTTATCCTAAAGAACTACTGTAATCTTTAGCAAGTACTCCACAAATACTACCAGTGTCGATATAGATGGAACATTCTTTGCCTTTCTGTGGATTTGAGATGATGGTTTTGGTCACAGAAAAAATCAGTTCACACTCTGTTTTGCTCCAGTGAGAGGTGCCAAGGCCAAGGCGGCTTATGTTTAGGGTGACACCATGTAACTGTACCAATGACTAAAATCTTGCTGAGACACTTAGAAAAATATACAGTATTGGGGGGTCCTAGGTCCTGCCGCAAAATGGTGACGTGACAGAACTCCTTGACTCCCCATGGGAGGCCACACCCTCTCTGAGGAGCAGATAAGGAGTGGACAGAGTGAGGGAAAGGTGGGGGAAGCTGGAGAAGAGGGAGGAGGGACTGGGATTAGTATGCCGAAAATAAAATAAAGTATATTCAAAAATGTTTTTGCTAGCAAAGTGACATTTCTAAGGGGAGATCATTATTTAAATTAAGCCTTGTTTGCTTATAATTCTAGATGAAGATGAGAAAGCCAAAGTGGTTCTTCATTTGAATAGCTTTCCTTACTTTCTCTTGTTTGATATGTGTTCCATTTTGAGTTAGTTTGTTTCCACTTTGTGCCTAGTTTTGTGTGTGGTGGGGAGGGTGCCAGGGGAAGCTGGAGGAGAACTCTGTCTCTATCACCTTCCACTTCATAGTTTGAAATAGAGTCTGCGGTTGTCTGAATGAAAATAGATTCACATATTTGAATTCATGCTCCCTAGTTGGTGGTGCTGCTTGGGAAGAATTAGGGGGTGTGACATTTGCTGGAGGAATTATGTAATGGGAGGGGCATGCTTGAGTTTTCAGAAGTTATGCGCTGTGCCCATTGTACGCTCTGCTTCCTGCCTGCTGTTTGAGATGTGACTTCTCAGCTGCTTTTCCAGCTGTCTGCCATATACTGCCTCTCCTTTTCCGTCATGAGCTCTAAACCCTCTGGAACCATAAGCTCCAAATAAATTCTCCTCCTTGGTCATGGCGTTTTAAGCACAGCAATGGAAAAGTAAGTAATACATGATTTCACACTGAATCTGGGGTTTGTCAAGGGGGTCTGGCCAACAAGTTTCTGTGCTCTTCCTTCTTAGCTCCAGGACTGGGTTATAGGCACACATGAGAATGCCCATCTTTCTTGAGATGCTGAGGATTTGAACTCAAACCCTCTGGCTGGTAGACAAGCACTTTTCATTCTGAGCCATCTCCTGAGCCTAAAATTCTATTTTAATTTAGTTCTGTGTGCATGGAATTCTGCCAAGACTGAGAAGACTGAAACTTATTTAAGCTCTAAATATTTCTTCCTAAAGCTCTAGTTTTCCTCCAAGTCAGTATTGCAGTGATTTTTTTTGTCTCCTCTTCCTTTTGGATAAGCAACTCAGAACCCAGGAGTTGCTCCAGCTCAAGTTCTTTATTCTCTCCTAAAGTCAACTGGATATAGTGTAAAAATGGGCATTCTCCATCAACAATAAAACAACCTCCCTAGGTTCCAGTCCAAGGTCTAATCAGAGTCTAAGGTCTGGCTGGATGTACCACAGAGGTACAGTGCAAAATAGTGAGAATTAGGAATATTCTTCACCATGATATTCTCAAAAGATTTATGCTAATAGAGTAGTTTGTATTCTGAATGTCTGATTCTATCATCTCCAATGTTATCTCATCACTGCCAACAATAATAACAATAATACATGCACACATACACATGTACAGACATGCACATGCCTGCACACACATTATTATGCCTTGAAGAAAACTTCTTTAGTAAATATGCACAGGCACTGTATATAAAACAAAAAAATCATTGGAAATGAAATGTAAATAAATGTTCTGACAAAGAGTTCAAAGTAGGAAAAGACAAAAGAATGAGTATTTTTACTGAAAGCATGAAACAAAGAGCTGAAGGAAGTGGGTGTTGAGTTGACGTTCACCCTAGAAGCCAATCTATTCCATTAATTGCTTTTAATTCCTTTTTGTGCCACATAAGTTGATTATACAATCTCTCAGGGTCCCCATTATGCTCATTTCTGCTTGGAAGTCCCTTCATTTCAATTTCAAGCAAAAATTGTACTTTACTATAACTCTAAAATGCTGAAATTTCATTTCCAATCAGTTCTATTCATTTCCTTTATGGAAGGTTGATTGCACAAAATTGATATACTAAGAGGATGTTGGTCATCTTTGGACAAGACTATCCATAGCCAACTTGTATGTGAAATATCCTAAAGTACACAATACCCCTTCCAATACAGTGGGCTCCAATGGCTGAGAAAACCTAATCGCCTAACTTGGAAGATCAGAGTGGGACCAGCAAGAAGACTCAGTGGGTGAAAGTGCCTGCCATGCATCTCTGATGATGTGAGTTTGATCCTCAGAACCCACAGTAAGTTGGGTGGCTTTCAACTATAATCCCAATACTTCTATAGCAGGATGGGAGCTTGAGACAGGACAATCACCAGGAAGCTAACAGACTAGCTAGCCTGGAATAAGCCCTGAGTAAGAAACAAGAGAGACCCTGCCTCACCAAGATGCCAAGAGAAAGCCAGAGTTTTGGACTTGCCCAGGGTCATTCAGGAAGTGGCAGTCATGGATTTTGTTCAAGTCTCTCTCAATCAGAATACCATATTCTTTCAAGGACAATAAAAGGCGTGAAGTCAGTGGGTTCCTTTTGACAGTTGTGACAGGCAACGGTAATTGTCACTTTGGCTTGAATGCTGTGTCTGATGACTTGATCTAAGTAGTCAAGATGTTGCTATGAAGGTCTTTGTGGATGTAATTAGCATATACATTACAATCAATTCATGTCAGGTAATTATCTCTATATTGTGTGTGATCCTCATCTCATTGGCTAAAGGTTGTCTTAAAAGCAAAGAGTAGGGTCTTCCCAGAAAGGACAGAATATTCCTGAAGACCTTAACAGAGAAATCTTGGTGAAGTTTCCAGTAGCATGCCCTTCATTTCCTGGACTTCTCAGCCTGAAGCAGGTGAACCAGTCCTTCAAGTTTCCATCTCACCCAATGGTAGTGTTTACTTCTCCATCTGTCCCCACCTCCAAGGCCTCACCCTTCACCTTTCACAAAATAGGCACATTTTATACATCGAATATTAATATACATATTTGATTTGACATAAACATAAAATATCAGCCTTTTTATTCTTTCTCTCATTATGTTTATAATCAATACTGCGATCTGAGTGAGACAGAGCACCAGAGGCCATAGAGAATGTGGGAAAAGCCCAAATGGAATCTTGTGCTTTCCTCCCTCAGAAGGCCATTTCCTAGAAAGTAATACAAAGTTTGCGATGAACCCCAGAAAGATGCTTTTTTTCTGTCAAAAGCTTCGTGAGAAGTTCTGCTTGCTTCACTTTTATTCAAGTGAAAAGAATTAATGAATCCTTCAAAAGAGTTCATGTCAAAATGCCCTGTGCTGTAAGTTTTAAATGCAAACTGACTTTGATAACAGAAGACAATGAAAGAGCATTTGTTTGGAAAGGCATGAGACATTTTCTATTTTATTCCCGTGGCATCTGATTATGATTCAGTGCAGGGGTCACGTCTGGAAAGAGGACTGGCCTGCTCAAATTTGACTCACACTTGCCATCTCCTGTCATTCTTTCCTGAATTCACAGAAGCCACTCAGACAAGGGAGCATTGTTCAGCGCCGTGTGGAGAATAGCTGAATGATCAGTTTGGATTCCCACTGCAACCATGCTGACATTTGCTAAAATGCCCAAACCCAATGGGATAACTACTTCACAGTTGGCTGAACTCTGAGGGAAGGAGTTTGACAGGCTGATAAGGGGGAAGGCTGGTCTACTCCTTGGCTTTCAAAGGCTGTAAGAACTTGTCAACTCTATCTTTGTTCCCAAACAAACCTGAATTCCCACCCCCGCCAGCAGAGTCTCGTTTTCCGCCACAGCTCTACTTAACTTCCACGGCACTGATATTACAGGCATGAAGAGATAAGTCAGATGATTTGCAGCTACAACTATAACAGATTTTTCAGAGAGACAATGGGGGGATGGAGGCTTGGTGGGTTGGAGAAGTCTTTTTCTTTCAGCAAGCTATAAAATCTGAAGTGAAGGCACAATGGCTTAATGAGTTTCCGTCTCTGTACTGTGACAAATCTACAATTTGGCCATTGTGAAAGCAATGATATGTTTCGTTAATTTCATATGTTCATTTAATAGAGTATTTGGAAGGCAGGCATTTTTGCTTTAGAAATTAGAGCAAGGGAAAGCTGATAAAAAGCTTCAAGTTGGTGCTCAGCACTTCATGAAATACATTAATAACATTCACACGCCTTTTCAGACATGAAGACAAATCTCAAAGCCATGTTTTATCCTCCCAGTCATAATCTTGGTAATAGAAGAGGAGAAACTGTCACTCCTGTCTCTCCAGAACCTATATTCACCCCCACACACATTGTACTTGCTTTTCCAATGTTTTTTAAGTTATTTTTATTTGTATTATTTTGTGGTATGGGTGTTTTGTTTGCATGTATGTCTATAAACTATGAGCACGCAGGGCCCACTGAGGCCAAAGGATGACACTGAATTGCCTGGAACTAAAGGTATAGACAACTATAAGCTGTCATGTGGGTGCTGGGAATTGAACCTTGGACCTCTGGAAGAACAGCAAGTGCTCTTAACCATTGAGCCATCTCTCCAGCTCTCACACTATACTTTTTTATTAGTACAGTTGCTTATGAAAATGGATGCCCTGTGACCCCCATCATGACATGTTCCTTATGCTGTGATACCCTCTGTGCTATTCCTAAATTCCCTGTGAGGATGACTCTTCAGAGTCAAGCCAGAGAATCCTTGTGCTCTTACCTGCTCTTCCAACCATCCTCAATCTGGACTTCCTTGGATTGCTGACCCTAGACAAGGACCTAAAAAGTACAAGTCCTGTCCTAGCAGCAGGATCCAGGAAGCATGGGATGTCAGCACTTTCAATACTCACTGCATGTGAATCAACCGAAGCTTCTAGAGAAAGACTACAGTGGCAAAAGAGCATGCATGAGACTCGGGAGAGCTGCAATGGTCTGGGTCTCGCAAATGTGGCTGCAGTGGTGCCACAGCACACTTGTTCCCACAGTTACTCCTTCAACAATGTGTTTATCTCAGGTGTGAAGTGACAATGTCTGCAATCCACATGGCAGATTCGTTAAACCACTCATTGAACATATCCATCCACCATATTCCTTCTTTGCATGTTGAAGCTTGATGGTGAGGGTCTTACTCTGTAGAAGACATCCTGGGCTGGTCTTAGGATTCTGTCCCAGAGTAATCTACAAATCTAGTTTGAGATTTGATGGGAATAGATGTGTTTACTGAAAAAAAAGAAGTCTTACTTTCCATAATGAAGTTTCTATCTCAGTGTTGTCAACAAGAAAAAAAAAGTGAGCTGAGGAGTATTGAGAGGGGGTCACAAGGGAGCTTTGTACTGCAGACATAGTCTGTGAGCCAGATGTGGTGATATACACCTGGAGTCCCAGAACTTGAGAAGCTGAGGCAGGAAGATCTCACACTTGTGCTGCACAGTGAGATCATGTCTCAAAAAAGGGAGGAAAAAAAACGAAGGAGGGAGAGAGGAAGGGAGGGAAGGAATTAATGAGGGAGGGAGAGAGGGAGAC
>LOJH01064017.1:0-10649 GCA_001685095.1 Ellobius talpinus
ATCACCATGGCTTAAAATTAGAATTCAACAGCAACACTAATTCCAGAAAGCCCAAAAACACAAAGAAATTGAACAAGATAACCTAAATAATCAAAGGGTCAAGGAAAAAAATAGAGGGAGATATTAAGGACTTCCTAAAATTTGATGAAAATGACAATACAACATACCCAAATTTATGGTACACAATGAAAGCCGTGTTAAGAGGAAAGTTCATAGAACTAAATGCCTATGTAAATAATCTGGAAAAATCCCATAGTAGTGAAATAATAGAACATTTGAAACCTTTATAACAAAGAGAAGCAAACTTACCAAAGAGAACTAGATGGCAGGAAATAATCAAATTGAGAGCTGAAATCAACAAAATAGAAACAACAAAAAATATAAAGAATCAATAAGACAAAGAGTTAGTTCATTGAGAAAATCAACAAAATAGACAAACCTTTACCCAAACTATCCAAAAGGCAGAAAGAGAATATACAGATTAACAAAATCAGAAATGAAAAGGGGAATATAACAACAGACATAGAGGAAATCCAGAGAATCATCAGATCATACTTCGGAAACCCGTACACCACAAAATTGAAAAACTTAAAGGAAATGGACAATTTTCTGGACAGATATCATTAACCAAATGTAAACCAAGACCAGATAAGTAAATTAAATAGACCTATAACTGCTAAAGAAATAGAAAAAGTCAAAACAAGTCTCCCAACCTAAAAAAGCTCGGGGCCAGATGATCTTAGTGCAAAATTCTACAAGATTTTCAAAGAACTAATAACAATGCTCCTCAAATTGTTCCACATGATAGAAATAGAAGGAACATTGCTAAACCCTTTTTATGAGGCTACAGTTACCCTGATACCCAAACCACACAAAGATATTACTAAAAAAGAGAATTGTATCATAAACATTAATGGAAAAATACTTAATAAAATACTGGCAAATGGAATCCAAGAACACATCAGAAAAAATATGATCATCTCATTAGATGATGAAAAAGCCTTCAGAAAAAATACAACATTCCTTTATAATAAAGGTCTTGTAGAGAGCAGATATATAATGAAAATATCTTAACATAATAAAGGCAATATAGAGCAAGCCAACAGCCAAGATCAAAGAAAATAGAGAGAAACTCAAAGCAACCACACTAATATCAGGAAGAAGACAATGCTTTCCACTCTCTGGGTATCTGTTCAATAGAGTAATTGAAGTTCTAGCAAGAGCAATAAAGTCAACAAAAGGAGATCAAGGGAATACAAATAAGAAAAGAAGATGTCAAACTCTCACTATTTGCTGATGATATGATAGTTTCCATAAACGACCCCAAAAAATCTACCAAGGAACTTCTACAACTAATAAATACTTTCAGTAATGTAGCAGAATATAAGATTAACTCAAAAAACTCAGTAGTCCTATTTACAGTTGATAAATGGGCTCAGAATGAAATCAAAGAAACATCACCCTTCACAATATCCACAAATAACATAAAATATTGTGGAGTAACTCTGGTGAAATAAGTAAAAGATCTGTATGATAAGAACTTTAAATCTTTGAAGAAAGAAACTGAAGAAGACACCAGAAAAATGGAAAGAACTCCCATGCTCTTAGCTAGGTAGAATTAACATAGTAAAAATGCCAGTCTAACCAAAAGCAATCTATAAACTCAATGTAATGCCCATCAAAATCCCGGAAAAATTCTTCACAGCTTTGAATAAACAATACTCAACTTCATATGGAAAAGTAAAAAACCCAGGATAGCCAAAACAACCCTGCACACTAAAGGAACTTCTGGAGGCATCACAATCCCTGACTTAAAACTCTACTACAGAACTGCAATACTGAAAACAGCCTGGTATTGACATAAAATCAGAGAGGAGGACTAATGGAATGGAATCAAAGACCCAGATATTAATCCACACACCTATGAACACCAGATTTTTGACAAAATAGCAAAAAATATAAAATGAAAAAAGGAAAGAATATTTAACAAATGGTGGTTTCATAACTGGATATCAACATGTAGAAGAATGAAAATAGATCCATATCTACCACTGTGCAAATGGATCAAAGACTTAAACATAAAACTTAACCACACTGAGTAGCATAGATGAGAAACTGTGGGGTACACCTGGAAGCATTGGCACAGAAGATTACTTCCTAAATATGACCCCAATAACACAGACACTGAGAGAAACAGATAATAAATGGGACTTCCTGAAATTGAAAAGCTTCTGTAAAGCAAAGTACATGGTCAAAAAGACAAAATGGCAGCCTACAGAATGGAAAAAGATCTTCACTAACCCCACATCATACAGAGGTCAGATCTCCAAAATACACAAAAAGCTCAAGAAATTGGTCATCAAAAGAACAAATAATCCAATAAAAAATGAGGTGCAGACCTAAACAAAGTACTCTGAATAAAGGAATCTAAAATGGTTGAAAGACACTTAAGGAAATGCTCACCATCCTTAGCCATCAGAGAATTACAATTCAAAACAACTCTGAGATTCCATCTTACACCTGCAATAATTACCAAGATTAAAAACACTGATGACAACTTATGCTGGAGAGGATAGTGGGAGTGCAAATTGGTACAATCACTTTGGATATCAGTATAGTGATTTCTTAGAAATTAGGAGAAAACCTACCTCAAGTTCCAGCAATACCACTTTCTGGTATATACCCATAAGATGCTCTATTGAACCACAAGGACATGTGCTCAACTATGTTCAAAGCTGCATTGTTTGTCATAGTCAGAACCTCGAAACTACCCAAATGCCCTTCGAGTGAAGAATGAATAAGGAAAATGTGGTACACTTATACAATGGAGTACTACACAGCAGAAAAAACTAATGACATCTTGGAGATGATAAATTAAACCAGTGACTGTTCATACTGGTGAGGATGTAGAGTAAAGGGTGCTCATACTGCTGGGAATACAGACATGTACAATCACTATGGAAATCTTTTGGATGGTTTCTCTGGAAAATGTCAACTAATCTACCTCAAAGTCTAGTTATACTACTCTTGGATATCTTCCTAAGGAATTTTTCATCCTACTACAAAGATAATTGATCAATCATGTTTATTACTTCTCTATTTCTAATAACCAAAAAAATTTAGAACAACACAGATGTACCTCAATAAAATAATAGATACAAGTAAAATAATGACACATTTTCATGATGCAGCATTGGTTGGCCATTAACAAAAACAAAATGACTTCTTGAAATTCACAAGTAAATAGATGGAACTTGAAAAATTTATCCTTAGTGTGGTAACTCAGATCCAGAAAAAAATATGGCCCTCTGTGTATGTATTATGGCTTCTAGTTTAATTGATCCAGATGGGGAAGGAGATGGGGAATAATTGGGAGAAGTAGAGGAAGAGAAAATTATAATCAGAATATACAGTTCAAAAAATTTATTTTCAATAAGGGAGAAAATATATATTTGCATGTGTATATAGAGTCTGGATGTATATATGTACATGTGTTCAGATTATGGAATAACTGAAAATTCAGAAATTCAAATGAATAGTATTGCTTAGCAATAAAACTTAAATTTTATTTGAAAGCAACCTCTATAGAACACCAGGACAAATGTCATACAAAACTGAGCAGACTGAATTATTTCCTTCTCAGTCAGTTGACTTGGAATCACCTTGGTACCAAAAGGTTCTTGATATTCATTGCTTCTGAAAGGACCAGGGTGCCACTATTGGAGTGTCTTGTGGAGTGGAGGCTTACCATGATACTCAATGACTATTAGCTGTGACATCTAACTTTAGGTGCAAGACAGAGATGTGGCTATCTGTTCTTCAGCATTCTTGAAAATATCTGATGCCTCTTTGACATATTGAGAGAGTTAGTGACAGGAGAATTTTTACACACAAATTTTACTACTTTGACAGATGTAATTTTTAGAGAAATATTATTTTAAAAATACAATATCTCCCTGTCATGTAATAGTCACAAACACAGGCAGCAGTTCCCAAAGAATATTGAGTGAGTAAGCTGAAATTTACTAAAAGGTATTTGTCTGACTCATCTGTCTACCATCTACTCTGTGCTGCTGGGTGAAAGTCAAGCCTCAATTGGCTAAATTTTGCATTCCCCAGAAAGGCTTGCAGGACTTTCAACCCATGAAACAGCACACTGATGATTTCTGTAAGATGTGTCCTTGATAAAATAACCGCATTGTGTTGAGCATCTCGGCAGCATGTTTTGGAGAATAAAAGTGGATTCTTGCTGTGCTCAGCCTGTCATATTGTCAACTTTGCAAATCACATGACTTCGGGGATGTCCTGTTAAGGATTTTTTTTGGTTTCACTAGGAAGTCCCTGTTATACACCTTGAGTTAATGTTCTTAATTAAATATCACAGTTTCAAATTCATTGGTTACTGAGCAAGGCTTCAGTAATTTCCGTTTTGCCCACTTTAAGAAAAAAAAGGGAATTGGTTTACTAATTCTTTGATTTGCTTACAAATTAATGTTATAAACACTCTGAGGTTCAATGGCAGTATTAAACAGTTCAAATTTTATTAAGCGTAGTTTTATTTTGGCATGGTTCTGGTTCCTTTAATTATGATTGATATGATTGTATTTGTGCTACTCTACAGGGTCTATTTTCCTTTCCACACAGACTTGAACTTCCTAATAATTAACCTAAATTTATTGTGCAGTGACTTAAAACTGTTTCTTCTCTTCATCTTCATAGTGGAAACAAAAACACATAACACCCAGAAAACAAATACTCCTTCAAAGAGAGAACGATCATTACTCAATCATTGCCTACAGATGAAAATGTGGAATCAGGAAGCTACTTTTAACTTTCCCATTTTAGCCAATCTAGTGAAACCATTGTATTTTCATATAAGTTCACTATATCAATGTATAATGTTGTACAGGCAGGATTATCTTGATTGTTCTTACCAGTGCTTCTGGGTTCCACATATATAATGTCGCATACACTGTATGATTTAAATTAAACACTGAATTTACAGAAACAAACCAAGATTTGCTTTCTCCATTATCTTGCCCCTCCACCATTCTGTCATATTCTTTTCATTTGTTACTACGTCTTTCTACCTACGTCTGGCTGATTCTTAGCTTCCTCAATATTTGTTCATGCATTCTTTTGGTGTGAACTCATCTACATTGCCAGTGTGCATCTATATTCATTTTCTCGTCTCCAGATCAATATTTATCTGTGAAGCAATGTTTGTATTTTAATAACTTCAGATACCACACTTGCAGAAACATACTCATTCTGTTTTCTTTTCAGCTGTATTTCATCCTTTGTTTTTTACTGAAGTAATTGGTTGCTCAGCTCCCAAATAGTCAAATTAAAGGAATTCAGATTTCTCCCTACTTATTTCTTTTCCTTGGTATCAGACTAAGTCTTGTCATTTCTTCAGTTTTAAACAATCATGATTACATGTTCATCCCTTTATCCAAACCACCCTAGTTTACGTTCTCAGCCAGTCACCTTTGAGGACCTGAGGAGCAACCGCTTCCCCTTTCCACAACAGGATGCATTTAATTACAATGTATTTCATTGCTGAGCCTTATCATTATTTATAAAATAATTCCTTAATAAAGTTGTTATCATGATTATGATATTTTTCTGACCTGTGATTGTCTTGTAAATATGGTTCAGTACAGTTTACGCTTTTTAACAAAGCACAAATCTGTTTGTGACATGACCTCTTCTTTCATCCATGGCCTGTATCACCATTTGCAGTCAATTGACCTTTGCTTATGAATTTATTTATGGATTTAAAATACAGAAAGAGCATTTTCTCTAGTCTGGCAGGATGTGAACACTAAGCTGCTTTTTTTCCCCAAAGCTTGTATTCCACCTCTGGACTAAGGGGCATGCATGTAATTATTTCACCCCACATTCCTACATATTTCTAGTGGACAGATACTTCTTTAAAGTCATGTCTACATCCTAATTTGAATAAAATATTACACAGAAAAATGTGTTTACATTAAAAAGAATTTTCTAAGTTGTTTCCAAGGATTAGAAGACTTCCATCTTTGATCATGCTTGCCCCTAAAACTCCTTCATCTGTGAGCAGGAGTATGTGAAAATGTAATCACTAACTGTTCACTGTCTTTATTTCACTCCTAAAATCTGTATTAACAGAATAACAAGCATTTTTTTCAGAATCATAAATTAGATCCATCAGCCCTATGTCTGAAACTCTCCAGTAACTACATCAAACCAAAGTCTTAGAAATGCCACAAATGCCAAGAAAATTCAGTTTCTTATCTATTGTGGTGCAGTTGTTAGGTTAACTCCAGACATTCAGTCATATTATCCTTCCTAGGAATTTGGTAGAGGCTTTCTGCTGATGACCTTTGCAATTTCTCTTTTCTTTACTTGAAAGAATATTTTCTTACATCTGTAAGATTGCCAGACATACAGAGTGAAAAAGAAAAGAACATTAAGAATTGGATTCAATTCAATTTAAATGCATGACAGTTACAATATCTTCTGAATTCACAGTGAAAGTGTTATGTAAACAAGAAAGTGTAGTGTTCAGAAGACAATTTTCAGTTAGAAGTACTCTTGATAAAGTGGACTAATTAGGTATTAATGTTAAGCCCTTGGGGTTTGGTAAGGTCACTAGGAAGGATTGTGAATTAGGTTTGGTTCAATTTAAAACTTAGAGGTTGAAAACAGGGAAAAAGTGGCAAGAAGCTAAATAGGAACTCAGAACAGTAAGAAGAAAATCAGTGGTATTAGATAATAAAAAAGACATGTTCTGTTATTATGAGTTGTATTAAACTAAAGATGAACACAGAAATAATTATTATCAAATAAAACAATTACAAATGGTAATATATGTTTAATGGTTATTAATAGAATATGTATTTTATGGCATATAACTATATGTATTTTTAAGGACTATTGACCAGTACATTCAATGTTCAGAACAAAGAGTTTGTTAGCCCACTTGGATATTATTAACTATAGTATCCATTCTTGCTATTTTAAACACTGTTTTTAATAGGGATCCCTTGACTATGTATTGGATTCTTGTCAAATTTTCCATCATAAATGGAAACAGTTCAAGGTAGCAGGTAATAAAATCTATTCCAATATCACTATAGTTATTAATTGCTAAAATATATGAGAAGGAAATGGTATAGTAACAATGAAAACAATTTTTAAAAACTCAGGAGAAATCAGTGAAAAAAGTAGGGATTTTTTAATAGGACCTTTCAAGAGACACATCATAAGTGTTGCTATTGTGAACATTAACTTTTGATGTTAGATTATTAGTGGGCCCCACAAGTACACTTAGATAAGCTATAGATCCAGCACATTTGATAGCCACAGTTGTCCTAACATTTGAGGAAACAACCTCACTTTAGATAAACAATTTTGTGAATTTTTGCCACAGACAGAAAAAATTCATTCATCTTTGGGTTGCATATTTCACATTAACTGTCCATGCACCAGAAATATATGTGTATATATATATATATATATTTGAAATTTTAAGAATACATCTAAATCATTAGTGTAATATATATATATATTATACTATATATACATATATATATTCTATAGGTCATCTTTGTTTTCTCAAACTCCTCCACAGGAGCCCACACAGATGACAGTTACATGAAACAATACAAAACCAAATTATAAGTAAGAAATCAAGTAAAATCTTCATTTCAAAATATTTCAAACATAATTGCTGATCCTTTCACCAAAATACTTAACAATGAAAAGTCCACCTTGTAATATCATGTAAGCAGTGTTATGAAGTAGTAATATAACTTGAACTAGCCCAGAACCCAATTTTCTTATTTTACAAGAAGTCATCTTCCTAAATTCACTAAGAGGTCTGGCAAGTAGTAAAATTAAACAAGTTCAAACAGCAATACCTAAAATAATATCTAGACAAGTCTTGCATATTTATTTCTGTATGTAATTCAGATTAATCCATACCTAAGTTTTCCTAAAATATTAATTTGTTCAGGTTCTCTTTGTATACACTAATGGATATATCAATAGAAATGGCAGTTATCCTTCATATATAAAACTAGGGGCAAAATAAATGTCTCATTTCATAAAGTGCCTGTTGAGGAAGCTAGGAGACACGGATTTGAATACCCTGAATCCATACAAAAAGCTGGTCTCAGAAGAACATTTTTGTAATGCCAGTGTTGGGGAATCAGATATAGGTAGATCCCAGGAATTCATTGGATAGTCAACTAGTCAATAAATGAGCTACAGATTTATTGTGAAACCCCATCTCTAAAAGTAATGTGCAGAATGATCCAGAAGGCTATATGACATCAAATTCTGTCCTTCAAAAAAAATGCACACAAGCACACACACGCACACACACACATGCTATGTAGTTAACTTTCTATTTGATATTACTCAGTTATGGACAGTTCTTTATAAAGTAAGAACATTGTGATTCATGCTTTGTCTTTACAGTCTCCTGAATGATTCTTTTTATGGCTGTCACCTCAGGTTTTCTTTGCTATATCAATACATGTTACAGTCTCAGTTACGTCTAATCCACCCTCCTTGATCCTTCACTCTTCCTGCACAGTCCTACTTTCCTTAAAATTATTCTTCCCTATCAAATGCTCTCTTTTCTCACTATTTGGATATTCTGTAGCTTCGTCTGCAATTTTAAGTATGACAAAGTCTAGGAGCTCACAACATTTCTGAAGCTCAGAAATAGGTTCTTTACTCCTGTCTTATTGACATGAAACATTATAAATGTTTTGAACCATGTCAAGCTTGTTCAGTTCTTCTGGAAACTTCTAGTGATTTCCATTTTTACAGTCTATTTTTCACATGTTATCATGACACACAAAGCCTCCCCCAATATCTCACCTTTAAATATTTAACTTGATTCCCCTGGCAAGTTCCTCATGCTAACTTGTTATTTATAGACAAGTAGAATTTCTTCCATTCAAAACAGCTATCCAGAATACTGACAATACAAAGGTCTTAAAAGTTAAGTCATATATATACTTCTATTAAACATTATGATAGCTTTAATTTATATTTACCCCATACTGTATGTGCTAAAATTCTATTATATTTATCAGCCCACATCTGTGTGATCAGAATTGTCCCTTGGTTATAAAATATATGTGAAAATGACACTATATCATTTATTAATATGAACAGAATGATGAGAATCCAAATATATTTAAACGTATATTCTATCTGCCATCAGTGATTGTTGACAGAGGTTATGTCTTTCTCTTTAGTGGTTGTAGCCACAGATAAGCTCCCATTTCCTCTAGTAAATAACCTTCCATCCACAGTTGGGAAAGACATCTGAATTAACCTAAAGGGACCACACACAAAAAGAAAACTAAAGGTATGAATAGGACTTAAATTGAGGGTTTTAGCAGTTGAGAGAGGAAACAGAGAGATGGGTTCGAGGGGAGGGATAATGAATAAAGTTCATTATATAAGTGTATAGAACTTCCAAATTTAAATCATAGAAATAAATTTACATTCTAGCAGCAGGTGAAAATATTCAAAATTCTTGAGGTCTATTGATAATTTGGAGATGGACCCTCTGTCAGATATGGGTTTGGTGAAGATATTTTTCCATTCTCTAGGCTACCATTTTGTCTTACCATGTTATCTGTCTTAAAGAAACTTTTCAATTTCAGGAGGTCCCATTTATTGATTGTTGCTCTTAGTGTCTGTGCTACCACTGCTATATTTAGGAAGTGGTCTCCTGTGCCAATGCATTCAAAGCTACTTCCCACTTTCTCTTCTGTCAGGTTTAGTGTAAACAAATTTATGTTGAGATCTTTGATCCACTTAGAATGGAGTTTTGTGCATGGTGGTAGACATGAATTTATTTGCAATCTTCTACATGTTCACATCCAATATGTCAACACTTTTTGTTGGAGATGCTTTTTTTCCATTATACCATTTTGACTTCTTTGCCAAAAATCAGGTGTTCATAGGTGTGTGGATTAATGTCAGAGTCTTCAATTTGATTCCATTGGTCCACGTGTCTGTTTTTACAAAATACTGCAATTTAAAAATAGAGTATGGAGCTAAACAGAGAATTCCCAACAGAAGAATACCGAATGGATGACATACATCTAAAGAATTGCTTAACATCCTTAATGATCAGGGGAATGCCAATCAAAACATCTCTGAGATTCCATCTTACACAAGTCAAAATGGCTAAGATCAAAAATACTGAGGACAGTTTATTTTGGAGAGGATGTGTTGGTGGAAGTGAAAACTTGTACAGCTACTTTGGAAATCAATATGTAGTGTCTCAGAAAATTGGGAATCAATCTACCTCAAGACCCAGTAATACTATTCTTGGGCATATGCCCATAGGATGCTCAATCATACCACAAGGACACTTGTTCAACAATGTTCATAGTAGCATTATTCATAATAGCCAGAACCTGGATACCCCTTAACCAAAGAATGGATAAAGAAAATGTGGTACATTTACACAATGGAGTACTACTCAGCTGTAAAGAACAATGACATCATGAAAATTTGCAGTCAAATGAATAGAACTAGAAAAAAAAATTCTGAATCTAAGTGAGGTAACCCAGACTCACAAAGATAAACATGGTTTGTTCTCATAAGTGGATACTAAATGTAAAGCAAAC